>AJFK01000398.1:0-15231 GCA_000467715.1 Hysterium pulicare CBS 123377 | reverse complement strand
AGGCGTGAGGTGCGCTCCGGCTTCTTGGGCCAGGGGCGGAGGCGGCGGAGGCGATTTGGTTGGTATGAGTGAACTGGCAGGCGTGAGGTACGCTCTGGCATCTTGAGAAGGCGGCCCGTGAACTGGCAGGCGTGAGGTACGCTCTGGCATCTTGGGCGGGGGCAAAGATAAGGATGCCGGTTTCGCTCTGGCATCTTAGAGACTTGCGTCCCAGCCGTCCTCCGCCCCTCCGTCTTCGCCTTCTTATACCACCTTTGCCTCCATCCCCACATCATCTTCCCCGACGGCGACATGCTCCTCATCATCCTCAACCTCGCGAAATCCTGCTCTTCCTTGAGGAGAGTCAGGGAGGTGCAGGCTGCCAAGAGGATCGGAGATATGAATTGCGAAGGTATTGTTTTCGAGTGGGTCGAGAGAGGAAGAGGGTGAGATAAGAAGCTGCCGAGGACTTATTGCGAAAGTATTGTATCCGTGGAGAATGTCCTGGAACGTGGCTCTTCTTTGAGGCTGAGGAGGAAAGAAATGCAAGCCGCGGGGAGATACGAGACATGAATTGCGAAAGTATTGCGTCCGCAGTGCAGTGTTTCCAGAATTGGCGGCTCCTTAATGAGGCGTGAGGGAAATTAGAGGATAGGAGACATGAATTGCGAAAGTATTGATTCCGCGGTGTCGTGTTTTGAGATGTGGCTCTTCCTTGAGGAGGTCGAAAGGGAAATCAGAGGATTGGAGACATGAATTGCGAAAGTATTGTGTCCGCAGCGTAGGGTTGCGAGATATGGCTCTTCATGGAACAATGTCGAGGAGGTGCTGTAGAGACGATGAGGGCGACGAAGATGACGGGCCTGTGGTGGAAGGCACAAACTCGCCTCCGTAGCCTGTGGGGTCTCGCAGAAAGGGTTATGTCGCGAGAAGTGGCTCTTCCTTGAGGAGAGTCAGAGAGGTGCAGACTGCCGAGAGGACTAGAGACATGAATTGCGAAAGTATTGTTTCGGCAGTCCAGATGCTGGCTCTTCCTTGAGGAAGATGAAAGAGGTGGAGAGCGAGAGACGTGGGTGAAAGATGTGCAGATCATGGACAAGACCTTGAGGTGCAGGCTGCCGAGGGGATAGGAGGCATGAATTGCGAAAGTATTCTCTTTGCGCAGAAGTAGATGAGCAACTCCGTCGTTGACCGGAAGAAGCCCAATGAAAGGCAGCTTGCATTGTACTCTCATGCCTCGTCGCTCCTTCGCGAACTTCCGAGTCGATAATCCAGAAGAAGCTGCGAGTACTTCAGCCGGTGCTGGAAGCAAAGGCGCCGTGGCTATTCGATAGGAAAGTACCATGTCCCGCCAGCATCGGCATATCCGCTCTAGAACCGGAACACAATTCATGTACGTCTGAGCGATAGTCGAGGGAACTGTGAATATTTCTTTGCAGTATTCGACAGCGGGATGTTGTTGGCCTGGTTCGACGTACGGTTGTACCCATTGGACGAAAGTTGTGACGAGTTGAATTTCGAGGGTAACATGTACGCCAGCATCAACATATCTGCACGAGAAGCGGTATATATTCGATGTGGCTCCGTGCGACTGGTTCAAGAACCAAAAATATCTCTTTGCAGTACTCAGCGGGCCGTAGAGTGAAGTGTTGGGGCTGCAGCGGTGACAGCGTCCTCCAGGTTCAACCACGCGCTTCGGCGAAGGCTGCAAACAATGGCTATGCATTCAGACATGTCTTTAGGGATGCCCGAGCGATGTTTTGATGATGTGCGCCATAATAATGGATGGTTGGAAGGCTGCTGTAGAGTTCATCTAATGTTGGAGATCGTAATTTTTAGCGATGTGTCATTATCATCACGTGCCTCGCCCACCAAAATAAAAAACCTCGGCCCACCAAAATATCCACCGAGGGTTTTTATTACGTCGCCCTCAAATAGCCAGCCAACCAGAGCGTTGCAGCGAGTAATAAAATTCTCAAACACAACACCTCATTCACCATTCACTAATTCCACATAATTATCATGTCGCATTGCAAGGATAGGACTATAGTGATCCTATGTTTAACTCCCGAGATTTTTCTCTATGAATCAGACTCGTAATAATATGAAGTTGTGTGGGTCGTAATTTTAATATATCGCCGATGGTACTTGGTAACGATCGCCCCCTCTCATTGGTTCCGAAATTTTACAGAACGGTCGCCGAGTAAGTAATACCCGAGCGAAGTTTTTACCACCAATGAGATGATTGTTTTCCGTCGCTTAGGTCATCACCATTCCAACATTGAAACTTCAACTTCACAACCTGCCAAAGCGACAGCATACCCCGTTCAATACTTTCAATACATATCCCAGATGAAGATACAGGTCATGGCTATCGAAATATCGACTACTAAGTCAATGCGACGCGGAAAACAAGTCGCGAAATGACTTGTTCGACTTGTAGCAAACAGGTCTTCTAGGAGGGTTTTCCCAATCATCAGCGAATTTAGAGAGTACCCTAACTTCCTAGTAGACATTGGCAATTGAGACCTAAATACTCGGGCTGCTTCCTCATGCACTCAAGAGCTTCAGCCATGCACGTCGGGTGAAGGAACAGTGAACTACTCGCTACATCCAATGTTGAGCTTTACCAAACTCTTCTATTTCGCAACATCCAAACATACACCACAGATCAATCAAGCCGGCATGTCTGCAGCCCCTTCGGGTCCCGCTAGATACACCTCTCAAGATGTCGGAGCATACCCAGTCACTTCACCAATCGCCCCTCCTACCAAACCATGAGATCCTTCGAACGGTGGTTCTGTAACAACATCTACTCCTGCAGCAGCAAACGCGTTAATAACTATCAGCACGGCCACAAAGTCGCTTTGGAACGAGCGTCAAGATTCACCACAGCGTGTTTCCGTGAAAGTCTTTGCTGTCAGTGCTGTACTACCAAGCACGTACGTCGGGCGGATGGAACAAACCCCCTCTCTACACCGTCCAAACATGCAACGCCGGTGCCAGCGGCAGGTCAAGCTCGCTGCTCGTCCTGTATCTGCTCCAATCAAACTCCGTCCGTCTTTCGCAACATCCAAACACCTTGGCCAGCGTCAGACCAAGCTCAACCTATATCGAGTTCAATCAATCAAGCTAGCATGTCTGTAGCGCCGTCAAGTCTTGCTAGATACACTTTCCAGATTCCAGAGGACACCCGACGCCGGCCACTTCACCGATCGACACTCCACCTCGTTTCGCTCCAATCAATCAAGCTGGCATGTCTGAAAGCCGCCAGTTCCTGCTAGATACACGTCCCAAGATGCCAAATCTCCGACGCCAGTCAGATCACCGACTGCCACACCCACCAAACCATCAAATCCCGCGAACGATGGTTCTGTAACGACACCCACCCCCGCAGCAGCAAACTCGTTAAGAGATGGATTGCGGAGGAGTTGGCGGCCCAGGATTCCCTGATCCACAGAGCTTGAAGGCGTGGAGCGTGAGACTGTACGACTTCTTTCCAAAGAGCTGAACTGCGGGGACTCGTAGTCAAAGATCGGGGGTCTACGATGACAGCGCCACAAAGTCACTTTGGAATGAGCATCAAGATGCACGACAGCGCCTTTCCATCAAAGCTTCTGCGGTCAAAGTTGGCAAATCAAGAGTTTGCGGTAAAGATCATTCAATACCAGGCGCTAGTCAGCTCAACAACCCCACCCGTCAGTTCACCGATCGCCACTCATACTCCTACCCCTACGTCAAGATGCCAGAGCGTACCAGATGCCTGGCGTTCCATCTACCTCTACCCTTGCTTCAAGATGCCAGAGCGTCCCCAACACCAGGCAGTCCATCTACCTCCACCACGGCTCCTACTTCAAGATGCCAGAGCGTACGCGCCATAAACCACTTATCTCAAGTTGCCAGAGCGTGTTCCGCTCCTGTCACCCGCTTCAGAATGCCACAGCATATCTGACGACCCTGCTGCCGCTCCAGATGCTAGAGCATACCCCATGCCAGTCTGGTCAAAGACAGCCACCGGTACGGGCTCCACCCCTCAATTCACTGATTGCCACTCTTTCCACTATTACCGCCTCCGCTCAAGATGCCAAAGCATACCCGACGCCACTCAGTTCAGGAACTACCACCCTTACTACCACCACAAGATAGCAAAGGACACCCAACGCCAGCCAGTTCATCCGCTGCAACCACGAGATACCAAAGCGTGTCCAACACCAGCCAATTCACCGACTAGTACTCGTCCTCGGACGGTCGATCCACCATCCCAAACTCACAGAGCGTACCGCACGCCTGCCAGTTCACCGATAACCACCCCTCCCAAGATGCCAGAGCGTACCGCACGCCTGCCAGTTCACCATGCACCACTCATTCTTGGGCCGCCAGAGCTTACCCCACGCCTGCCAGTTCACCGATCGCCACTCATTCTTGGGCCAGCCAGTTCACCAATCGCCACTCATTCTTGGGCCGCTGGAGCTTACCCCATGCCAGTCAGTTCACCAACGAGTCCAGCGGTGGATTATTGGGAGCATGTTCTTATTTACTCCCAGACTCTTTTCATCTTTCGACCGTATCTAGCATTGAGACATTGGAGATTACGTACTTGCTGAATCACTACAACAGAGAAGAAGGGAACAGATGCGCGTATACAAGAGTCAATTTAGTCTTAAGTCCAATGCAGAGTTGACAGTTGTCTATGAATGAATAATATATATCATTAAAGATCGCTGTACTTGTAATTGTTGCTCATGAATACTAAATGTTAGGTATTCATTTTTCCAGTGCAAAGATCTCTAAAAGCCCGCTCTCCCGTGCATTAATATATATAGTTTGAAGAGATATCTTGTCCGTGCCCCCGCCAATGGAAGATGCAGACACAATGGGTGTCAAAGATAACTAGATTAAGCTTCTCATTTCCTACACTACTTTACGTCCACAAAGTAACGGATACGCCTCTAGAAACAAGTAATTAGGGTCAAACAATATAAGCGGAGAGAGAAGATGGTAATCACGACAGTAATACATATTCCAAACTTTGGTTAATATTTTACAATTAATGTATTTCTTGTCTTACACGTACTATTGTAGAACTCTCTATATAACATGCCTACTTAGAGCCAGATTACACCTCTAGAAAGACATTGCCAAAGTTAAATAACATGTTTGTACAGCGAGGAGAGCCACTACAACGTTGATACCCCGCCTGAAATATGTTGAGTGACCCTAACCCTAACCCTAATATCCTGCTACGTGGTTAAACACTCCGCGAAACGACTTCAAAGACTCGGCAGCAACCTCCTGAAGCTTATATGATGTGATTCCTGTCTATCTCGGTTCGGCTGCTTCGATTTAGACGACTTGAAGATCTAGCAGCAGCCTCCGGAACCTCATACGATGTAACTGGCGATGTCACCTCCGAATTTCTCCTTTCTCTGAGTTTCTGATGGAGAGAGCTCTCGGTGCTTGCGACTCTCGACTAGAAGTGTGAAGAAGTTGTTAATTCGTCGAGTTACCAACCATAAGCCTGTGTCACAAATCCATCCCACTCTGCCTGATAGCTATCCGCTGAGCGCCCGACATCTTCAATTCGTGGCATTCGAGGTCCCCAGAACGCCACTGTGCCCACAAATGGAACGTTGTAAAGCGAACCATAAATCGTTTGATCCCCAGAGAACGTCATCGTACCAGTGCAGCTGCGGCCAAACCGCAAATCGCCCGTTTCCTCATCTCTCAGGCGCCAGCATATGGAGTGATCTTGATCCAAAGTGTTAAAGTCCGGGCCAGGAGCGATTTGAATAACGCCTTCCCATGCCCACCAAGAGAAGCCAGCCCACCATTTATTACGGGTTTCATCCCTGCATATAGAGAGTCGGAGGCTACGTGGATCAAGTTCGGGCCACAGTGAAGTGACGGGTGGACATGTGATTTTATAAATTCCGCTAAGAGCAAAATCTCCTTGGGGTTTCTCGTTGTCTTCTGATTCCAACTTGACCTTAGGCCGAGCTTTCTTTGGCAGAGGTCGAGCTGCGCTTGATTGAGCAATCTCCTTTTTCACACGGGGTTTCTTCGCCGATGCAGCTGCTGTGTTCATGGGTGCGTTGCACGTGACTGAAGACATTTGATCCCACTCCACACGCATCCAATCCAGAACTGGCAGCCCAGCATGTGGTGTTAAAGATGATGCTCCGCGCGGTCCACCTCTAGCAGTTTGGAGATTTGTGGCCCAGAAGTGGCAGGGTTCTGGACGGAAGAAGTCCAGAAACTGTCCTTTGAATTTAGACTTGGACGTAAAACATACTTGGCCAGTGCCTTCGCCGTCTTCTTGTAAACCATTGTGGTGCGCGCGCCACCGGAATGGAACGGCAGCCGTCTTTGAAACCTTCTTGGGAATTCGCTCTAAGATAATTATGCCCTCGAAGTTTCCCCATTTGAATCTACTCCACCATTCTTCATCAGAAGCTGAAAAGGCAAGGTGAAATTCATTGATGGAATCTCCAGGCCAATCAGTCTCTACATCCGGACATGTAACACGGTAGGCCCCACATTGTGGCGCAGAAGCCGGACGACTCGTCCCCTGAGGATCCGGATCGCAAAAATAAGGCCCATAGTAAGGTATGACAGTCTTAGTGGGAGCTGGCCAAGCTTCATCGTCTGGTTCCGTTGGCTTAGCCGCTGTATTCGGCTTCCTTGCTGGAAGCGGGCTTCTCGGTGTGGAAGCTGAAGGATGTTTCGCGATGCCAGTAGGAACGTCCTTCGTCTCCGATTTCGTCTTCTTGTTTTCCGTTGATCTGCCTTCTGCTATTACGTCTCGCTTCCTCTTATTAGATTGAGATGCCTTCTGTGACGATTCTACAGCGCTCGTCGGCGGCTTGATACCTAATCGTTCTGCCATGGAGGGCGCAGTTGAAGACGTCGAGGGATTGGCTATTTTATCGCCCATTTTAGTACACCTTCTGGAGACGCTTAAATAAGTTACGGGGGTGCCTTACGTGCACTCTTCTTCACAACCTTATTTGGAGCTTGGGTGCTGCTGGGTGTATTGGCATCCCTTGCAGCCTTCTTTAATCTCCGGTTTGCAGCCTCCCACTCCTTCTTCAATTCTGCTTCCAATTTTGTAATCGAGGCCGGCACCTCTAAAATTCCCTCATTAAGTGCATTCAGCAGACGCACTTTAGCGACGTTCTTGTCCTTCGTCGGAGGCAAGCCATAATGCAAAAGCTGTGCAGTATACCAGTGTCCAACTTGGTCCTTCACCGGCTCGGGAGGCGGTGCATTCTTGGTCTTCTTGGTCTTGCTCGGGGGTTCTGGGCGTAGGAGGGCGGTCATTTCGGCGATGCTTGCGCGGGAGTGGTGATTGTCATTTCCGGCGTCCGTATAGAGCATGGAGCTGTAGAGAAATTTGTCGCGGCGCACAGGTGGTGCGAACGCTGCCATAGTGTTAATGGCGGTTGTGGGCAATTACTGAAGATGATGTAACGGATTGAGCATTTGAGGAGAGGGGGGGTATCAGAGATGTTCGACTCATTGACTCTTTTTGTCGTCAACGGTGACGATAGCGTACCAGAACCAAAGAAACCAAATACCAACGAGAACTCAACGCAAAATCAAAGCAACACCGTTACATTATTCAATGAAATCAACTATAAATGAGAGCTTTAAACATAATCACCGCTTACGCGTGGTTGAGCTTAATCAAACTCTTTTTAGAGAGGGGGGGGAATGAGCTTGGACTCTTTGGCATGTCACGCAGTCAAGTGCACCCTCCCCTCCTGTCACCTGCTTCTAACGCCTTGCTCAGCCTTTGGACATATCTTCGATGTCACTCCAATTCATTTATTTGCAGATACCTATGAACGCGAGGGAAAGAGTGACTAAAGTTACTTCTTGACGCCAAATGAGCGATACATCAGTCGATGAAGACTGAGAAATCAGTATCCCGCCCTGAAAGACGGGAGTCGACCTTCTGAAACGTTTTCACATCCCGTGTAACTGCCAACGAGCTTCTCAAACCCGATGTCTGCGGCAGTCCTCACAAACATTGAGATGGCAATGTCGGCACTGCAAAATATACCTCCAATGTCTTGCCTCACACATCTCGCACTGGAAACCCCTTCTGCCGCCATCGAAGAGCCTTTGGAACCTGCCTGGATGGTCGCACTCATGATTCTCCCTCAACTGCTCCTGCATCTCCGCGACTCTGCGTTGGCGCTCGTGGCGGGGTAGGACATCCGGAGCGTCTCGATCGATGATTTCCTCCGCCCGCTCGAGCAACTGATCTTCATTTGCGACTTCGCATCTACAATGTTTCCACCTCATCCCGCAGGCATAGCAGAATTCGGCCTTGCATCGGCACCTATATCAATGTTATGTTATCCATTTAAGGAGGGAAAGAGGGTGATTGTGAGAACTTACGTCATGTGATTGCAACCGGTTCTCAATTGCACCAAAGCGTTACAAGAGTAGCATGACTGCCAACCTAGGCTTCGGGCCAAAGATTGGGTTTCAAGAAGGGCGGGATCGTCAGGACATTCACTGAGGTAATGGAAATCATTCTTGCAGAGGGAACAAGTATCGGTCCCGCAGTACCCACATCCAGCCCGATGAGTACCTGCCGTGATCTGGCTCAGTGGTATGAACTTTCCGCACGTAATATTGCTACAGTATGTCCGATCGCGTGTAGAAAATTCGACACTAGCTGAGTTGAACGCCTCTAGTTCGTTCGGGGTCATGTAACTCTCAATTAGAATCAGCGGAACTGATTGTCGACAGCACTGAACCGGAAAAAGCGTCTCGTCCTTGGTAGCTCGCATGAATAGTCCTTTCAGGCACCCGGTGCAGAATCGGTCGCCGCATTTTAACTTGATAATCGAGGTGGAACGAAAATGCTCATAGCAGACACAGCACCGGAATGATTTGAACAAGTTCCCGAGCGCACCAGCCTGGCGGTCCGAATACGACATCGATGGCCCGGCTTCATCATCATCATCAGAGAAGTTGACGAAGGTATTCCCAGCAAGAGTCCCAGAAACGATTGACATCCAATCATCGATAGCGATTGCCGATTCGGTTGTAGTGCTCACAGGAGGCGCCTCGAGCTCGGGGTCGTCGTTGCTGATTTGGACTGCCAGACGCCTGTCATTTTGTGCCTGTGTTTCTCCCTGGGCGATATCGGCAATAGCCCGAGAATCAGTCTCCACAGCGTGAGCCATGCTACGAGCGAGCTTTTGATCGCTCAAGAATCCTTGGTAGGCTTCTAGTTCTGCGTGGAAGTTGGCATAAGCCACTTCGGCATCTGGAGGGTTTCCCATGGGGTATTTGCCCTTGCCGCCTGCGCCGTGGAAATTGATCTCCTCCAGTTGAAGAGCGAGAGCGGCAATCTCATCATCTAAATATGATGGATGGGAAGGCTGAAGAGTAGCGCAGTCTGTCATCATGAACGTAATTCAAAAATGTCTCTGTAAGATGGAGTATCTAAGCGAATTTTGGAAGCTGGTATGAGTGACTATAAGTTGATTTCTGAGAGAAGGTAGAGATAACTTCAGGCAGATGGGAGGCACGTCCCTGGAGTTTGATTCCCCGATAGTTCGGGTGCGGGGGGAAAGGTGAAGTCTGGTACTCGCGCGTCAACAAACGTCACTTCTCTCCGTTATGCCGAAAAACGTAGGGGGACGGTTGATGCAATTGTGTATTGTACCTAGATAACCGAGCCCGAGTCTACTGTCTGACTTACCAAACCAAATCAAAAAGAATGGCCGATTCGAATGCTGAAACCCTGTAACGACTCTATGATTAACCCAATTATTTTAGAGCCTACCACTCACTGATAATCGGCGACTCACCGATATCGATTGAGTCGGTACTCTTTCCTGGAACCCGATGGATCTACGTTACCAAGGGACGAATTTCTAACAAATGTGCTCTCTGCTCTCCTCGCCTGTTATCGCCAACCGTTTCGATTTCAACAAGTCTCCGAATTAAGAACTAGGAACGGGGTCTTCTCAACTACTTTGGATCTTGTAGGTACCCAGGGTTGGAGATACTACGTCACACTAATATTCACGAACATGAACATATCTATGCATAAGATGGTTCCAGTATCAAGCTTCCGCATCCTGTCATCAACCTTGATGTGGCACTCATTCACAGTACACAACCGAAGGCAGACTCACGACTCACATATCTCGATTCGAGTAATGGACCTTTCTTATAACTACCTGTCGAGTCTAAACGTGTTTAAAGAAAGGGATGTTGCGTCTCATTACTCCTTTATAAACAATCCCGACTGGATGTGATTTTAACAGTGTTTAGCCTCCTGCGCGAGTGAGTACAACTCTCTGGCCTACGTTTGATGAGGAACTCACTTCCAGTGCTTCGCCTCGCTCCCGCATTCTCCACTTTAGATCTAGTAGAGCGAGGCAGGTCGATACTCATCACCCAAACAATTTTCGAAGGCGAGTGCAGAGCAGTGCATCTCTCATGATTTCAACAATTCAAATAGTATTTTGGAGTCTCGAGTGAACCGCGATGTAGTAGGAATATCGAGCTGAAGAATCTAGAGACTCCTACTTGAGAACCTTTGGCTAATTTGCTTTGATAATTCGGTATTAATAAGGCTGAAGATAGCCTTAACATTTGCAAGCGGTAAGCCAAGTGGGTAAGCAATCGTGTGTGTCCGGAAAACAAGATTAAATAAGGTTTAGGCATTATGCATATGTAAGCTGGACCGAAGATCCGAGCCAAAAGTGGCCTACGGTGCACCAGATTTGCCTCGTCAAACTCCACATCATCGGCGCCCATATCTCCATCCTTTGTACACGAGGTATACTTTCCTAGGCAGCAGGGACTAGCAATAAGGTACTGCCCTTAAAAGTTATTGTACCCATCTTTCGCCTGATACGCATCATCACTTTGAAGACCAAAGCCGGTTCCTCCGTTCAGGTCAAAACTTCAATGACTCCTACTCAGTCTAAATCTACACATAACGAGGGCGTAAATGTAGACATACAGCTTCGCCCCCGGAAGAAACAACGAGTCAGGGGCCCTGCAGACGACATCGAAATCGATCCAGACAACGTCATGGATAAATGGCTACTCTCCTCCAGAAAGCTAAAAATGGAACGAACCTCGAGGAAGGAGACCAAGCGAAGTGCATGGATAGCAAGAAAAGCTCTTGGTCCGCCTTGCGCTGGCATTTGGCCATTCAGCACCATTGATAACAATGAGAGAACCTGGGTTAAACCTCAAACCCAAGGCCTAGATCACCAGTCTAACCAGCACACGAATGGCGAGCTCTGTGATGAAGAAGGCAATAGAGAGATTCTGAACATATACCAGCATTTTTGGCTTCGGGGCGATAAGCAAGGATCTTTCAACGCGCTTCACCAGTCCTTGAGCCCCAAACACAAAAGCGAGGCAGCCCAGAATGATGCCATTTCCGAGGGGAAAAGTCTTTGCCCTCTGATCGAGTTTCTCTTGTGTACCCTCTTTTTGGTATAGATCTTCTCTATCATTTCGAATGCCGATTGAGACCTTTCTCCTACTCTCCTCTCTCCTCTCTCCACCAGACCCTGGGCTACCCTTATTAAGGAAAAACTCAGCCTCCTCGATCCTCCCACTTCTCACGATGGCACCATCTCCGCTTCAAGTTCGCGTACTCTACGATATATTTCCAGTGACACCGTGTTTCAGGAAAGTGAGTCATATATCTCGCACAACGTACCACCACAAAGCTGACCCAACATGTGCCGCAGTACTACGACGTTGAAGGAGTCGAATTGCTAGGGGATGAGCTGGGGAGGAGCTCAACACACCCTAAAGTTCATACTGTCTGGTCAAACATCCTATCGTATTACTGGCCCGTCGCTGAAATTACTGTATTGCGGGCCAGTACACTATTAAGTGGATAGGCAGCTTGACGAAGACAGGGAATCGAAAGGTCACGAAGACGCAGTTTTTCTTGTTCGAGGAGAAGCCCGGGAAAAAGGAGTCGCGCCGCAGGACGGGGAGAAAGGTTCGAAAACAGATTAATTGATATTACCTAAATATGCTTAATGATGCTCGAAGGAATCCCGAAAATCAAGATTGACTCCCTCATCAAGCATTCGGAGGAATTACCGTAAACGCCTACGTCAGGTTCTATCGCTGGGAGCGGCAACCACAAAAGTCCACGGAGCTTCGTTGGTTCGTAAGCAAGAGGATTGGGAAGAAATTGATGACGCTGTGTGGAATGATCCTTACCAAACGAAGAACGACAGTTCAGTTGTCGCGCCTATGCTTCGACACACCAAGAAAAGGTTCGCCCAAAACTTAATGCGTATGCCTCCACTTCAGCACTAAACTTTCACTTCCCTTAGCGCTTCTATGTTTTACAAAAGACAAGAACCTTTTCTCTCTCTTTATTCAATATTTATATTTAAGATACTTATTTACTTATTTTAAATCTCTTCAATTATACATATTAGCTTATAATTAGATAGCATTATATTATATCTATAATACAAATCTAGAGAGCTAAAAGTCTTAATTTAGTTAGCTTATAACTTAAAAACACTTATTATAACGTAAGCTAAATGCTATTGTATTCTAGAGGCGTAGAGCTATATATATAGAGGAAGACAGAAGGCCGGTGCCCTCTAATATAGCCCTATTGGGCATATACATATACATATTAGAGGTAGTAATATGTAATATCACATCAGGTTGGTTTGCATCCTCGGCTAGAAGATTTCGAAGTGATGCGTAGGCCTTCCAGTTATTCGGTGAAGTGTTACACTCCATTCATACTTATAACCACATATATCGCAAGTCCCGAGTAGTCGCACGTATCCGTCAGCGTCATCGCGAAGAAGGTAAAAGTCGAAACCACCAAACAACATACACACGTTGTCTCCCTTCTGTACAATCACTGGTGCGGATCCGATCCTGTTCTTCAGATGGGAACCCTCTTCGCTGTACCACTCCACAGCATCAAATGTGAAAAGGCGTCTTCCGTCACAAAGGCTGGCCATAATGGACCGGAACTGTTCTATAAGTGCTTCATATCCTGCGAAGTCATGAGTGTCCACAGGGATGGATGGTTCTGTGAGGAAGCTGTAAAGGTCATCGTATCCGAACAAGGGTTCAGGGTATGATGCCAACAGTTTCTGAGGATACACTCTGTGTCTCATCATGGCTTCCAGGATAGCGTTGTCGTCGAATGTTTCGCAAATAACCTTCAACTCCTTCTTCAAGAGCACAGAATCTTCCTTGGAAAATCTGTCCATGATATCAGAGGCTCGAAGTACTGGTGTGACGTTTGAGATAGCAGCAATGTCGTAGCCAGCAATCCTCAGATACTCTCTCCCTTTATTCTTAACCAAAGACACAGCTACACCATATTCATCTATGACAGGTCCTTTTGAATCATATGCCCAACTAATCGGAAGGGTGTCAAACGAAGGGGCCGGCCTACTCCAGTCCGGGATCCATGATGGTAGTCCATCGGTGATCTTTCGGTCATGGTATACGCACGACAGAAGGTAGGTCTGCTTCTGTTCTATGATCATCTTTTTCGCCACTTGCTCGTATACCTCCTGGACAGGGAGACTGTAATCCGGCTTGACGAAAGGCAGACCATTCTCGGGGTCACTACCTAAAGGTTGAGCCACAAGATTAGTGCGATCGATCAAAAGTGAGTGGAATGGTACTCGTGTTTGCGTATGCTCCTGCCTTTGGTGACTGGGCGTGATGAGACACCACTTCAATGTTGTCTCACTTGCCCAGGTACTTTGACGAGGAGGCCCTTGCGGGACGACGCAGCGCCTTTACCTAGGGTTCCACTTCCAGTGAGGCTCATTGGAACCAAGGTCACTGAAATCTCCAGGATCTTATCCCTGGCGCCTAACTTCCCACAAAAGAGAGCATGCAAATTAAAGCTCGGCCTCACGTACCAATGCTGCGCAGGCCTAGAAGCCCGTAGACTCTGTCTCTTGGATCGGAACAAGAGAACTCTCTGGCATCATACATCATTTTTGCGAAAGGTAGAGGTATTCCCTTGTGTTCAGCTTTCCTATTGGAACGTATAGTCACAATATTATCAAGACCGACCGGCGGAGGAAAAAAACTACTATCTTCCCCCCACGCATCTAGGGCGACCATGATAAACGCGAAGTTGATAATAGAGTCGTGCCAGAAAAGCGTCGCTCTTTTTGCTAGGCTTACTTCCTGGACTACCCAAAGGCGAAAAAACCATGGTTGGCGAAGGAACGCGGCAAAAGCTTCGTATTGAGCTGCGGTAGGACGAACATCATCCAGTTGCAGTTTTGAGCTGTCGATTTCCTCCCCTCGAGTCGTGTAGGATGCAAGACCAATTCCAAATACTTCCCGAGTCCATCCAAAACCCAGATACACTTTGTTCGCTCGTTGACATAGGTAGGTGAATGCGGCCTCGACATGTTGTGCATCGCCGTGTCCCAGCCAGATCAAAACCTGGGCACATTGTCGGTAGAATGAAGCCATAAGTGCAACTTGGTGATTTCGCTCCGCCAAATCTTCTTGATTGATACAGATGGCGTCGACCCATAACACTCGTGATGCCGTTGGGACACGAATCGCTACCAGTGCGTCGAAGAGGTTTCGAGTGACTTTCAAGGGCACTCCGTTGCAAGAAATTTCGCGGAAGTCTGCTTGATCTCCCCAGACGTAGGATAAAGCATTGTAAGGGAGCAGCTTTTCGATCTCATCGCAATATTTCAACGTATCTAGATCGTAGGGTTCCAGCAAGCACTCGATGGGGTCGTGCAGTTCGCCTTGTCTCAGCAGAAGCAGCCGGGTCCAGTGGCCGTCATGCGTTGGGAGGCTCTTATAGAGTGTTGGTTCGCTCGGAGTTGGTACCTCCATGTTGTAGGTTCAATGACACGAGAGGCAAGATCTTGCGGGAGGTTCAACGCCGAAAGTAACGTTCTTAAGGATAGAGTCGCGCACACCTAAAGTAGAGAAGTAGAAGCAGTTAAAAAGAAGCTACTAGTATATATAACTATATTATTAGAACTATTACTTAAATTATATATAATTTTTAGTAATATATAGTTTACTACTATTAAAATTATAAAATTTAAAAACTTTTAAAATATAATAATTTTATTAAAAATAAATTAAATTAAAAATTATTATAATAATTAAAAAATATAAAATTAATTAATTAAAAGCTATTATTAATAATAATAAATATATATATATAATAATTTTTAATTAATAACTTTTATAAAATATATTAATAAC
>AJFK01000397.1:0-13124 GCA_000467715.1 Hysterium pulicare CBS 123377 | reverse complement strand
GCTAGAATTAATAATTGCTAGAATTAATAAAATTCTCTAATATACTTCGCTCATGACTAGATCTACGCCTTAGTGAGATCTCGGCCAGGGCGATGTTTATAGAACTGACAGAGTGCTTGAAGAGCTTGCTTGACCTTACGGCTAGACTTGGGGGGTTATACAACGGAGGAGGTGGAGAAGGCAACAAAGGAAGCTCAGAAGGAAGCTCTCGGGGTCGTCGCAGACAAGGACGACGAAGACGATGTGCAACATCAGCGGTAGGTGGGAGGGGCTGGCCGCTGGTGTAGCTACACCAAGAAGAAGGGCAGTATAAAATACCAAGGTAAACTGCCAGAAGAACGTTCACTATTTTTCACACTAATTACTACATTAGGATATTGGTCATATTCAAAGCGCACAGCAATCTCAAGCCGGGCCATATCTCCGTAATTCAAATCGAATCTCTCCTCGGTCCATAAGACAGACGATGTGACGGAGAAAACTTGGGGGCGACGACGCCAAACCTTGCAATTGATTCGTGCTTCCAAACGCTTGGTCTTGGTCATATTTCACACTGTCTTACCTTCCCTGCCGTGGGCACGTTCCCCGCCTTTGAGAGGCCCGGCCTTACCCACAAGTTCAACCGTGTATTGATACTCCCGACAGTGAAACATAGACGTGGCGATTGTCTGTCCTTTCTCCAAACGTTCTCTTCATTTACAAGGTTTACCTTCCACGCCGCAACCAGACCTGCACCTTGAAACGCTGCAGCCGGATCATTGTTATGGCTGCCTTCCGTCGAAGAAAGCGATGCCGCTAAGAGATTGAACAGGACTCTTTTCCTTTTGCTTCATTCTGCCACAAGGTAGACCAGCATGGGCAACCCAATTTCCTGGTCTGTCGGTTCTCTTCGAATCAGGGTGGGCAGCCCTGAGAAGCTTTACCACAACTCGAGGAACACGCCGTCAAGCATTTGTCCGAGAGGTTTCTTAGGGACGTGGTAGACCTCCTATGGAGCCTCAGACCTCTCCCACATGCATAGCACCCTGCACTTTGTATCAGGCAGAAAGCTCGGGAAGCCTTCAGCGCAGATTTTGAAGCCCTCATGGCCTTCGGATCGCTCCGAACAAGCACCACAGCTTAAGTTGCTGCAGTGGAAAGCCCAGAGCTATACATCCCTCGCCCATTTCTATCCCTCGCCCATTTCTTCAATAAGGATGTCGCCAGGTGCGACAAACGCCTGCAGGGCAACGCATACAGCCAAAACATAGGAGCAGTTCTGGGCAACGTTTGAAACAGACAGGGTAACTGAATCATAACCAAGTGGGAACCCAATACAGCCACGGTCGAGCTCGAAGCTTCAAGCTACCCACCGACAGAGTAGCACAGCTACTGCCCGGACTCAAATCCAAAGCCGGACTGGATAGTCCTGGGCGACTTCAGCGCCCGCCATAGAGCGTGGGACTCCCACTGCAAGAGCAACAGAAGAGGCAACCTACTGGCCGAAATCTTCCGCAACACCACGCTCCACCAAATGGTCCACAGGGGCGCTCCGGCAGGATACCCTTAGGGGTGGCAGGACCAAATACCCTCAAGCATCGACCGCCGTTCAAAGACTACCTCGTTGGATGCAGGGCGGCAGCGGGACTCTCATGCTTCGCCGACCACGAACCGACCGAAACGCAGCCACATCTACAAGAGGTAGAATTCAAGGACATAGCCCCACTTAACCAAATGCTACCGAAAATCGCTCCGAATGAAGACCGTACCACGTACGTCCTCCAACGGAAATGTCAAAGGGATGGTTCAGCACTGGAAAGAGAGTTTGGGATCATGAGACTATAAGGCTGGACGAGTTGCAAATATCGCGAGCACCTCTGAACAAGAAAGATCGTGACGAGTACGACCTTTGGAAGAAGTCAGCATATGCAAAGATGACACACGATTTTCATATCTTCCACGCCGTAACCTATAACATTGACTACTTCGCGATCACACGAAGTGCAAGACCCTCCGAGCAATCACACGCGCTATCCCCACAAACCTTGTTAAACGATCAACTAGCTCTTCGCAGACCTCGACGACATCTACTATGGTTATGACCAAATCGCTGAAGTACAGGCGAAGTTGTGGGGTGGATCCTTGAGTAAGAGACCCGTGTTAAAAGCAAAAGTGCGAACGCACTTTCCGCTTGCATTAAATAATCCTTATCCTCAACTACAGCCCGACGACCCTTTCAACGACTTTCACGCCAGATTCGCGGCCGAAACAGCCCCGCTAGACATGAACGATGGCCCGTAAGTCGACAACATGTTCAAGCTCCTCGCTCCAGCACCCAGTCGGTGCCGTCGGAATCCTCAACATACCATTCAAGGCCTTCGTAAATCGCGTCCGGGGCACAACACTTACGACACGCTACTGGAAGAACCGCGGCCTTTGCTATAACTGCCTCCAACCTGACCACTTCTGAGGATCCGACATGGACACCATCATGGATGGCAATGGAATCGAGGGTGGAAGCGCATACTGAGGTACCCCTCCGGACGTGGACCAACAGCTCGCCCAGGCGCTTCAGGACTACATCGACCCCGAACGAGGGAAGGGTTTCATTCAACCCGGCGCATCTCCATATACAGCCCCGACAGCGGCCTTAGTATCGGCACCGCCGGAAATCTTACGTCTTTTCGATAGATCCTACCTGACGATATCCTCATTTTACATCCATAACGACGATGGACATGAACAACACATCAGGAAGGTACTCGACAAGCTGCGCAAGGCCGGGCTATACACATTACAAAGTAGGACTACTCAGCCGCAGAGGTTAGTTGCCTAGGGATCATCGTTACAAAAGAGGGTTTAGAGACGGACTCGCAGCCACCACATTCAGTGAAGGACATACCCATCATTCCTGGGCTTCTCGCTACTTGGTGCCCCCTAAACTGAGTCAACCAAGCCACAGAAAGAACTTGGCAAACTAAAGAGATTGACGCTCTTCCCCTGATCGCCTTCTACCTCTCGGAAACTGCAGTCCACTTTGACCCTGATCTGTAGAAAGTCAACGACACTCTCTAAAGAATTCTTCTAGTCATAGGACCTTATCAAAGACGACCTCCGCATTGAAGCGACTGAAGTGTACGAGACGGGCTATTGGTTGTGAGAGATATACGCATGACTCACTCCATGAACGCTGGATTAAAACCTGCCCAGGATCACAAACAGCGTTGCCTAATACGTTCGCAATTGCCACGCATGCAAGCAAACAATGTTGATTGGTAGGTCTGGCAGGCATGGTCTATTACAACAGACATTCACCACACCGCTCCCGAGACGTGTTGATACAGTCGAACCGCGCCTATCAAGAAAGTAAAAATTCTTCCGCTGGACTCACTCACAGCGGAGAGTGTAGCCCAGGACATCATTGAATATATATGGCGCGAAGAAGGCTTCCCACTCACGTAGTCTCCCGACCGTGGAGGCCACACTTTTGGCGCCGACTTTGTGAGCATATCGGCTCAAAACCTAAGATATCCTCATTATCCCGAAACCAATAGACAAATAAAACCGCAAATGCGGCATTGAAGCCAACTCATACCTTAACACTCCAACGAAGCTCGCGCCCTTCCCACGTTCTGGGTTGGAACCTGCAACTACACTGGACACATTACTTACAGCCCTAGCCAGATGCAATGCACAGGCAGCAGACAAGCTAATTGCCAAGATCGACGCACTGCTTTTTGAGGGGCAACCTGACCTGGAGCTGCGACCGCCTGCCGGCTCTTTTATCTAAGGTTGGGGACAGGGTTACACTCGACTCTAGTTTATTGACATAGTTTGACCAAACAAGTCGCTGGACTGAGAAAACTTGGGACCCTTCTACATCACACACCATCAAACGGGACCTGGCTTATGGACTTGACCTTTTTTGCGGGAATGAGCGAACCGTTTCCATGGTTTCACTCGTGGATCCTGCACCTGGACACCTGGACACCTTAACAGGCCAACACAGAGCTGCCGGGACCGGTAAAAGTCCACGGACACGGCACAAAATCATACTACCTTGATGACGTCCTGGCCTCTAGGATGAATAAACCAAGGAACGACCCCATCTCGAAGAAACGCGGCTGAGGATGGGAACCTTGACATTTATCTACTCGACTACGTCGACGCAGTTCATCAGTTCCACACGCCATACCCGGAAAACGCTGGCGATGAAAAGCCTACACCACAACCACGCCGCCCTTTTGCTGCTCTGCGCTGACGCAAATGTCTCCGCTGATTGTGGATGACACTGACCAACAGGAGCTACTTCTTGGACTCACGTACATCTACAAGAGCCTGCCGTGGAACGAGCCTGCTGTGGAACTTCCTTATGCACTATGCTTACCAACAAGTAATGGGTAAACGCTATTTGTTGGTCCTGCCATTGATGGAGTGGGAGGATCATTATTAATAACCACCAACAGTGATCAACGTGGTAAACTTTTGGATGCTAGAGCTTGAAAACTGCTAGTGCCGCTGAGAGGAGATTAGACGGGGTGGATTTTTGTCCTACCTCAAGTTGTCCATCACACCGTTTCTTAATTTAAGTGCTACTAGACTTTTCTTCCTCTTTCTCTTCCTCTCCGTTCCCTCCTCCATAGGTCCGTAATATTTTTGCTTTCAAGTAGCGTAGTAGATCCCAACCACGGCGTAAGAAAAGACTTGACCCTTCCATATATTCTTGCGCCGCCACCGCTAACTGCAGAATACTTGGTCTCCAAGGGAATGATCATGGAGGACAGCAGATATTCTTTAGAAGTCACGCGTCTCACTATATTGCTAGCCGAGATGGAGTCGATAGGGGGTCTCCTCATCAGCCAGACAAGGCCTTGAGATACCGCCTTCATATCCTATCAGGGTGTCTGCATCTTCCATGCTTGGCTCTGCGTCTTTAACATAATGCAACATAGCTCAGAAGCCCCATTGTGTACTGCTGGAAAATATCTCCTGTTGCGTTGCATTTAGCACCGTCAAAATCAGGAGTAGGAAATGAGTATCTGAGTCGGCCTCGTGACGGGAAGTCTTGATCCCAAGTCTGTTCCAGGCTCTCGTGGGATCGACGGTGTCTCTCCGCTGTGTTCTGTTTCTTTTCCAAAGTACTTAGAATCCCTTCATTGGAAGTGTATCTTTCAGGTTCATGCCTATTATAGACTCGCAAGGAAAGACACCTAAAGACGTGGTACAAAAAGCAGTCTAGACGTTATGATTTTACAGATATGGAGTGTTCGAAATCCTGAGCCATGATAAAAATTGCCCCATCGACGCAGGGTGGATGCCTCCCTGAAATCGACTTCACTGAGCACCTCGAAATTATTACTGATGTTCAATAAAGGTTGACATTCCATGCAAGATGCATTTGATGGGTAGGGCTCTCGTCTGCGGCAATGTCCAAATTCTCGGATGCTTGTGACGTCGTCGGTTTTCTATAGTTGTCCCGTCATGTTCTGTCAATTTTGAGTTGGGAGGAGTCGGACATGCCACCTAATGGCGCGGCAGTTTCATTGAGCGTGTGAAGACGATTACGAGGGAGCGGTTTGACCAGTGGCTCAACATCCAAAATATCATTTTTTATATCGCCATTATCCGAGAAATTGGTTACCATAGCATTGCCATCATCACTCCCAACATCCATAGTACCTTTGTGATCGACGGTAGGAAAGGGCAGGAGATGGTCGCAGGGGAACACAAAGGTCATTCGTCGAATCCCCGACTCCTACCTTTGAGGCCTATGCGCTGTTGGCGATGTAGTTCTCATACCTTAACCAGCTCCTATGCAATTGTATCGTCAACTTCGAGAAATCGTAACACATCATGATCGTTGATGGATGACCGCCCTGCTCGAACCGAGTTCACAGTCAACACACTCTGTTCGTCGAAAGAGGGCTTGAAACAAATCAGATCTCACCGCAAACTCCCTTCAATAAAAGGTCCTCACTCTTTCATCTGCTAAGTTTCCCAGGGGCAGGAGTTGGTCTTTCCATCACGATGAGTTCCTCAAATTTCGTGTTCCTCTGCTACTTGAGCTCTGAAGCGCAAACATAGATGAGCTTGGAATTTCGCTTGTCGAAATGCGGGTTATGAATTCCCCAGCCCCGCGACAATTTCCAAATCGGTGCTTGTCCGTGAAATCTTATCTAACCCATTGGATGGTGCATTTCCATATACAGAAAACTGCAAGACTGCATTATACACATGGACCCGTTTCTGGTAGCGACTCACTGGTTGTCCCTAGCGGGAATAGATGGCGTACCTAACGCGCGAGTACATGTTGCACTATTCTTATCAACAAAATTACCGCCGCGTTTAGAGCCCCAGCAATGAGTTCGTCCAAAATTCCTACATAGTGTATATGTCAAGCTAACCCGTGCCCAAAATATTGGCAGAATGCTTAGCTTAAGCAATGTTCTCATCCCTCCAGAGTTGCTCCTTTCTCTGACTAGAATAACCAAACTCTATACCGTCATACCACTATTATGGCTCTGTCTTAATCTTTACAGACTTCTCGTTGGTGAGCGGCAGGACCAAACAGCGCAGGGGCTGCTCGAGCCGCTTACCAAGACTAAGACGAAACTCCCCAAGAAGGCGCCTAAAACTAAGATTACGTTGGTTGCATAGAATGATCCGGCCTTGTAGACAATGTTTTGAGCCATTCAGAATGAGTTTAAGGACCTAAGATGGCTAGTCCACCATAACGCAGCACGACAGCTTTACATAGAAAACGCAACTTCGTAATTATTAACCCCAAGAGAGTAGAGGACATGAAGAGGCACCATATCGAGTTGATAATGTTGACTTGAAGTGGCGGGCTTGGTGTGGCAGTGCATAGATCTGCTCTAAACATCCTGGAGAAGGTGATGGAGATCACCGCAAGCCGTGCAGATGAGTAGAAGATGCGGATTGACGAAGCCAACATCGCTTAGTTCATACTACGAAGCCCACCGGCAGGTTGAGAATCACTCAGATGCATCCGAACCATAAATAGGAACGATCGGATCAGAGCCATTTTCGCACTAGTCAGTTTACCATTAAAATAAAACTCTCTTCGCATCGAGGGAAAGGGAACGTCTAGAGATAAGCTTCTTGCGGAAGTCTTTAGGGTCATGGTGCTTACTACTTATACTCTCAACGAAGCCGATTTGGAGAAGCTTATTGTTCACACCAAAGTTCTGCTGGCTTGGGATGGGACTAGTTGGGTATTCACTTTATGAACACTTCATCTATCTCTCACTATCCTCTTCTCCTACGATAAGGGTTTACTCAATATTTATTCGTCTCTTATTTAGAAAGAGTTGGTAACCGGACAACATCATGCTCCGGCTGTATCTCTTGGTAGTGACGCCGCGAGCCACTCACAGGAGGCATTAGTTTTGTTCTCATGACCTCTGCGGTGACATTGTGGGCATGCTCAATCTTGTATGGCGCGTCTAATGTGGTTGTAACTGTTCAATGGCTATCCAGAGGGATCTGGAGCCTAAGGGCTGGCAGCTAATGGAGCTTGTACCTCAATATTAACGGCTGTTGACCGGTCCATAGGATTTTAGGTGACAGTGCAGGAACAGAGTGGAAGGCTAGCAATCTCATATTCTGCAAAATCAATTTCGATGGGGACCTTCAGGAGAGACTCATGAACAAGTTCACGTTATGCGAAATTCCAACCGTTATAAGACCAGCGTGTGGAGCCTACGAAGAGGTTCTCGAATCTTCGGTGCTTGACCGACTGAGATCCGAGTATAAAGTTGAAGAGAACTACGAATCTCAAAGCGTAGAGCTAGCACGTGGTATACGGCATCAAAAGGACAAAGAGGATGGTAATCAATTCATTCAAACAATGCGGCATGACTTCTGTTAAACAAGTGCGGGAGGCATACAGTTCTATTCTCAAGGCTGATATGTAGCAAGGAAGAGGTACTCCTGGAGCAAGGTGTGGAGCAACGAGAAAATTCTATGCAATTCCATGCCCTTTGCAGACAAGCATAGTGATTCACTCAGGTAACTTCATGACCTTCAAAACTCCATTTCGCGCAGTGGATGAGTTTGGAGGAGTCTGACGTTTCGCTTTCTATCTCCCTAATAATCTTAAAGTCGCTTAGTCCTCGGATATTTTCTTCGCCTCGAGAATTCCAATTGATTTCATCTAATCATGGGTTGAAGCTGCTCTTCAACCCAGATCCTTTATGTCAAGAAAAGCGGAAGGTGTTCTTTATAGCACTACCGCTATACTCTTATTACTCTGTAATGATTATGAATGGTCTGACCTAGTCCTTAGAACCATTTGGTGATGTTAGGAGGTTATCATCAGCTTTGTGCATAATCATTGCGCTGTAACTTACTTACATTATCTAGTAAGCCGATCTTCTTGCTTATAGTGACGCCAATGCCAGGGTCCAGTCATAGAGATCCGCCAAAATCTAGACCGGTCAGTCATACCACCATAGTAATGTAACCAACACCTCTCAAAGTGGCATCTACTTTATCAAGACTTTACTCTCTCCTCCTATATGACCTGCGCAACTCTAGCGTAAGACCAGCCTCACATACAACACCCAATGGTGACCCATCCAGATGGTAGTCTAGCTAACAAGCCGCTTTCATACGTCTCTTACTAATCTTCTCCAGTCATTTCCTAAGCCGCTTCTCCATTGTCTTAACTGCCGGGAACGCCGTGTTGGCCACCAAAAACCTGGAAATTTCCTCTTTTTCTACAAGCCTTCAAAGAATAGACCACAGCTTTCCCGCAATGTTGAAGCCGAAGTGATGTCTCTTCGCCAGTTAAATGCGAGGCCAATCTGGTCTAGAGGTTTGAGAGTAGATGTAGATGTCAAAATGGTTCGGAATTGTCACGGCGATTTGGTATCTGATAGAGGAGGAGGTGCGACCAATGACTTTTCTCTCCCAAATACTAATCATCCAGACAGTGGGAGAACGCGTTAACGTGCAAGGCATTTCCATTGCGCTGCGCCCCAAGAACTCCTTTACAAACCTGCCCCGCTGTTGGGACAACGCCTGGTAAGCCTGATTCCTCGCTAAGGCTACTCTTAGAACTTACGCCATCTTACTATAGGAATGCCAAGCCTCACCGTCTCTACTTTCATTAGACGTCTGATGTCAATCAGAGCAAGCTGGCTGAGCCGGTGTGATCGCATGTTCTCTGCGCCACTGCATATCCAATACATGCGCTTTAAGCCCCCGACATCTCAACGGTGCTCTATCTCCTGGATCTTTTCATCCACAAGTTAACGAGAAGCTGCCTATCCCTGACAGAGAGGACGATCTCCAAGATGCATCTTGGTCGTCGCCGCAGATTTTGGAAGCCAGAGCCGCTTGATGGTGTGACAGGCGGTCGTGGACACGCTCGATGGGAAGGCAGAGGGTTCGAGACTGCGTCGCATGATCGTGATGCGGATGTAAAGAGCCGTGCTTATACATCTTGCTAGCGATGGGGTGAAGCAGGCGACGCAGCTCGATCCAACGTCAGTGTTCTCACCCTAGTGGGAACGATGCCTGCTTAGGGCGTACTGCCACTGGTCCTTCAATGCTTTCGGGGTGGGAGAAGGGCGCAGCCGTCACTCCTGCGGCAACAGAGCCTGCTTGTAGGCACCCTTTACTTTCAAAGGATTTGCACGGCATGGCTCCTGGCTCGACATCGTGTGACTTCTATCGCTGCGACGTGCATGCGCAGCTAGCGTAGCATCCTGGTCGTAGAGCATAAAGGGCATTTTCGAAGACTGCTTGCGCTTCGCTTATGCACGAAGAGACAAGGCCTGCTGAACGGGCCAGATGTCGAAGAGAGGGCGTACGGCAGACTCCTGCTCCCTTGGGGGCCCAGAGCGAGCCTAAATTGAGATGGTGCCGCTCTCGCGCCGACCTCCATCACATCATGTATCCTCCTCATCTCTCATGTTTGCTTATGAGCCCACTCGCAAACAACCTGTTCTTTGACTCTGACCTCGACCTCCGAGCCGATCTGTTTTCTCGTGACCACCTCTGGAATGGATCAGGAACTGTGGCATTTTTCTTATTTCGACCTCGACGCCTGTTAGAATCTCGACATGTAAGCTGAAGAGATAGATGCGTCGCAATTGGTTGATACTGATGGACCGAGTCCAACTCCGACTCAGGAGGAGTGTCCTGTGGCTCATCCCAATATTCTGGCCGACATGCCCGGCGAGGAAGTAATCGAAACGGTGTGGTCGAAAGCAAGAAGTCTAGCGGACATGCCGATCAAGTCACCGGTGTCGTGGTGAATCGCGAGCTCCTGCCGGCAGGAGTGGAGACACGACTCGAAAAGCTCTCCGAGGGCACAAGCGCATGAAAGCGAGGAAGCTGCCAGCTTGCGTGACGATCAAGAACTTGGGGAAGAGGAAGTGGCTGGAGTGCAGGCAACCGAGGACGTGATAGATCTCCGCGAGGGGAAATATCAGGATTGGTAGGTTAGGTCGGTAGTACTGAACCGTGAATCGGCCTAAGAGTACAAAATTCACTGCGATGATGTCCTGCAAGAAGTACCGCATGTTGGACCAACTCCTAGCGCCCTTGTTGAAACACTTCGCCGGATATGACCTTGAGGCGGACGCTTCCCACGCCCGAGAATAGCCCAAGGTATCGGATGGCGAGGCAAGCAAAGACGCCGCGCAGTCCCAAAATAGCGAAGTTGAAGATGAAGATGGGCCTGGTTCAAAAAGTATAGCTCCAGCCAGACTACCAGGCGATGGCTAATAAATGAGACAGACCAATCCGACTTGAAGACGATGAAGAATCGCCCGAAGCGGTCACCGTACATAGTCATTGACGATGACGAAGAATCACGACGCCGACCACCGGATCCAATCAGTAGCGATGACAAAGAGAAGGAGACTTTCGAGCCAGTCTCCCTGCCGCAACAACCGTGAGGGGAAGTTCGAAGGCAGCATCTCATGGTCAGATGTCAAGTTCCAACAGCAGGCGGCCTCTGAACTGGACTCTTCTTGGCGGTCAACTCGAATCGGCTGGTTAAAGAGTGAAAACTATGTAAAGCAGGTTACTGGCCTTACAGAACTCAATGCAACCATTACCTAGTTTAAAAAGACAAGGAGGTGTATATGCAAGGAGATGGAGGACAACGAGAACGTGGATCTAGGAAGTGCATTAGAGCTCAACAGCTGCCGGAAGAGATGAAGGAGCAGCGTAGAGGGATAGCAAGTCTAAGCAATTAAGGGGAAAGGTTGACGCTTTAAAGGTAGCAGCTTGTGGAACGAGCAACAGAAGTACCCAGACTCTATAGGCCGAAGGGACGAGGACAAGAATAAAGACTACAATAAGCGCTTCAAGGGACGAAGTCGCTCTAAGAAACGACGTCGGTAAATCACTCTCTCGGGCGCATGAACGATGTGTGTATTTTCATTTGAGGTAGAGTGCGTGAGCAAATAATTGCACACCATCATTTATTCATCGGAGATGCTGGCCAGCTTATCTAGGACCGGCCCAAAAAGCCGTCCCTAATACCCATCCTCTCCCTCATCCATCCCATACTTCAGTAAATTTCCATATAATCTAATCAGTCGAAAAATTCCGCGAATTGAGTATGTACTCAGCCCCTCAAACCAATCTAGATCCGGACCGAGAACATGTACACCACCTCTCCCAGACACCAAATGCTGGCGCGGATACGCGTAGTAAATGGAGTGTTTATGCCCAACAATAGTAAGCGCAGACTCAACCATAGCTGTTGGCTGGAACGGAGCGTACGCGATTTGGGCATGTTCCTGCATCTTTCGCAAGGATACGGCATTCCATATATTCATTTGCAGCTCTGCCTCCGTGTGATTTCCAGATGCGGGTTTAACCTCAAGCCAGAGAAGAAAGCGGTCCGCTTTGTGAACGTATCGAGAGTATGCCTAATTTCACTCTTATTTGCGGCGTCGAGTCTTTTGTATAGAGCTAAGATGTGAGGGTCACGATGCGAGTATGAGAGAACATAGTCAGTTTCACGATCGAAGTCGGTGGGGGTAGGTGCGGGGATCGTGGAGAGGTAGAAGGGATTGGTGGACTGTGATTGACTGGACGAATACCGGGTTAGCTTCCTAGCTCAAGCCATCGTTTTTAGGAGTTAATGCTTTTTCGTTCCTTTCTGCAGTTCTCAGTCCATTCAACCTCCTTCTAGACTATGCGAGAACCTCTGCAGTACGCTGTAGCAACCAATAGACTAGAGATCAAATCTTGGTTTGACCTCTGCGATCGAGCATGTTGGAGCAGCCATGTCTTAGCAGAGAATACATGTGCTCGGCTAGAACATAATTCCTGCGTTAGAGTTTGAGGTTGTCAAATCCTACTCGGCTGGAGAGGAGTTGCACAGCAATTCTGCGTAACTATCACTCTTCTTACAAGGTATCGACGCCGTCGGCTCAAAGGCGCACAAAGGGTTCAAACGCTGTACTTCCTTTAAACTTACCAGTTGATGTTACAACGTGTTTTTGGGCATGGATAGATCTATCACAAGTGCTATAGAGAATGTGGAATCTCTATTTGAGTGAGCTTTATTTCCGCGCTCTTGAGGACCAGCACCCAATTGCAAAGGCAGTTGCTTATAACAAGCATCAAGCATGAGTTTCGATAGATGCTCCCAGGCCTCTATAATCTAGCTAAGAACTAAGTAGAATTCTTGAAAAACCGAAATATCCAATACGCCGCCAACCCCAGATCCGCTAGCTTCCCGAATTTCAGTCTTCGTATAACCTCGCCTATGTACTGTTGCTCAACCTGCGGCGTATACATGCCGCTTACCTGAACCTGTCCCGGTGCCCCTCCTCCACCTCCTCCATCATGATCCTAAAACCTCATCGCGGCGCCAACCCCAAACGAGGGCTCAGAGCGATGGCACCTACTGTTTCCGCGAAGAAGCAGGGAAACCTAACTAGACTCTCGAGTCTGACGATGTCCTATATGGTTTGAAAGGGCTCATACACTACTGCTAGGGGTAAGACCATGGCTCCATGGCTTTTTGGCGGGCGGTGGGTCGATGGTGCCTATTCGAGGCGGGAAGAACACGGTCCGGGGCGTACCGAACGATAAGGCTTACCCCTACGGGTTTTCCTTTCAATAATACATTATAATTAACCTAATAAATT
>AJFK01000394.1:0-67901 GCA_000467715.1 Hysterium pulicare CBS 123377 | reverse complement strand
TCTCTCCATCTCTCCATCTCTCCAGCCTTCTTCATCTTTGTTCGGACTTTAGAGGTGGTGGATTAGGTAGCATAGTAGACTAGATAATAATAAGTTATTACAATATTAAGACTTTTATAAACTATAACTAGGTCCCCTTATTTATAATAAAATATTATAGAACCTATATAAATCTTAGTAGAAAAACTAAAAGAATTAGTATTAATTTATGTATATAAAGCACGATAATTGATCATACAGAAACTACTATGTTTCATTGTAGTGCGAGACCCGTAGGGCAACAGTGCAAACTTCACCTCCCATACTTTAGCCGCGGGTTTGTGGATTCTGCATATGCTCCCTCCCGGGAATTGTGCCTCCAGTCTGCTCGCCTTATGATACAGACTGAATCGCAGCTAGAAAATTCAGGACTCTGCCTGGCAACACATCAAAAAATTGGACTCGTGTTAGGAGTCTTCATGGCGAGCATCGTTCTCCTCGTGGACCTATGTCACAACAAGTCATCGCAACAAGAGAAACAGCGAGGGGAGATTGCAAACGCGTTTCAAATCCTCGAAGAAGCCAGACATGAGTCAAAGACAGCTGCGAAATTCCTAGACTCGATGATGTACGTACTGCGCAAGCACAAGGTATCGCCACCAAAATGTGCCGGGCACCAGCCGCCGAAGCCCGGAATTGTTAGTGAGCAGCTTTCGAACCTCCTGTGGAGTCAATCCCCCTGGCTTCATCAAGCGTGCTAGGAAATAATGAGGCCAGTAGCATTCATACAGCCGATGATAGTTTGGCAAACGGGGAAGATCTGCCATCGTACAGTTCGTACTCTAACGAGTTGGCCCAAAGCTTTGAACAAGGAGTTGATGTTGGCAGCTTTGACTGGGACAATATCTTCTCAGGGCTGGACTCCTTATTCATCTAGGTAGGTAAGCCTGACTGACCGTCTTGTGCAAAGCGCATGAGCCACGGTTATTCGACTTCAAAAGTAACCTTTGTCAAACAAAGATCAACATAGACGTCCAACTTGTATGATAATGAGCGGAAAGTAGCCTGTTGAAGAATAAATATTCCAGATAAATTTAATGATGAGACCTCTTCTGGACTGCTACCTCGGGATTGGAAGAGGAATGCTGCATTGCATGCCTTTCAAGACTTGCTTAAGTTTGACACCATTATTATAGAGGAGTCTCTAGCATCAGCGATTATTGAAGTTGTCATCGCAAAGGCTTCCATTGCTATACGAGAACAAAACAATCAAGTATGATGCCGTGCTAATGCACGGGCCTTGCCTCGGGGAAAGTTTGCACGTTGATGCTTCCCGACTTCTACCTTTGTACCACTATTGGAATGTATAGCATCCTTTCAGCTTCTTCGAAGCCTCATTATTTGTTCACAAGATAGATGTCTAGGATTAAGCTGTGTTTCCGATATAGCAGAACTCCCGGCAACCGTTTCGCTCCGTGGCGTCATCCGAGACTCCGATAGCGCCGGTGATGATTATCCTCTGGCAGATGACAGCGCATGCTCCTTTTTAATCCTCAACACCCATCATCACCTTTCACTTCCATGATACCCTCAATATCATGATTCGCCCAGGCAGCGCCTTTGGGCGCATCATTTTCCGACGCAGCATTCACCCCCATACCCTCAGACGGCCTAAATCAACCTCTACGGACTCCTCTGCCCAGCTCTCGAATCCAATCCCGAAGACGATTCCAGGGCCATGGCTCTGGTTAGAACCCATCGCAACCCCTTTTAGAGCTTATGGACGAGTTCAAAAACGCCGACCCCATGCGACGCAGTTTGTGAGCGCCCTGGTCATCTACTTTGTGGGCGACATTTGTGCGCAGAGTATCGCCGGCAATCCCACCACGGCCACACCCACAGAGGAAGATGGGAAAACAACAGGGGCTAAGGCATCGTCGGAGAATGGCATTGGAGTAAAGAATTACGATCCATACCGAACAGCACGGGCGTTGCTCATCGGCGGACTGAGCTCCATACCGAATTACAGGTGGTTCATCTGGCTTGGAGAATCGTTCAATTACCGATCCAAAATACTCTCGCTCACCACCAAGGTGCTTGTCAACCAGATCCTGTTTACGCCAATATTCAATAGCTATTTTTTCGGCATGCAGAGCCTTCTGACTGGTGCCACTTTCAGCGAGATAGTGGAGCGCATAAAGCATACAGTGCCAGTGAGCTGGATTAACAGCTGTAAGATCTGGCCAGCAGTCACTGCATTCAGCTTCACGTTCATCCCTATACATTTTAGAAGCATTTTTGGAGGTATGTTGCCTCACACCCAGCACCTCGTCCCATCATCGAGTTTGGCACTGACATCTTGACACTACAGGTGTGATTGCTATCGGCTGGCAGACCTACCTCTCTCTCCTGAACGCGCGGGCTGCGAAAGAAGAACAAGTGATTCATCAGCAGGAAGACGCTGCGAAGTCAACATACACTCGCACCGATGAGAAACAGAGTGCGACTGCATGAGCCCGAGCGATTGGGACATCACATACTAGTTGCATAGGGATGGGCGTTCGAAATGGAGACATGATTGGAAATACCACATTCGACCACAAGGGGTGTCATAATCCGTCGTTCTCGGAGGGTCTGCGCCACCCACCGGCTTTCCTACCAGCCTACAAAGCCTGTTCAGACTTTAGGAAAGGCATGAAAGCAAGTTGCCATCCTTCAGATTATTCGGAAAGTAGCCTATAGCCAGACTCTCAGATCTGAAGGAGTTCACGGTACGACGAGAATGACGTCCATCATGGACCTCCGAGATTTCTTTTGTCGGGCGTCGGGTTAGAGGATTGTAAGCATTCGGATTGGCGTTTTGAATAGATTTGCACGAGACCATGTGTCCCAGACTTCCCTGAAATCTAGTCCAGACAAGAGATAGAGTTCATATTCATTGGTACCTATCAATTCGCTAAAACCGTGCGAGTAAGCGGCTCGGAGAGCATCTCGGGGGTGAGTTGGTGATTTTCAGGTCCCAAAAAACGAGACCAATCATGGACCTCGGTACAAGATATCTTTTCTTTGCCGGCCCGCCACCCGAAGACCTCCGCTCATGGATCGTCATCTTTTTGTTTCACTGCCCACGTCACGATAACGCATGGATGGAAATTGAGCTGGAGTCATACTAAAGATTAAATCCTGGAGTACGGGCAAAAGGCATATACACGTCAAAAATGTCATCACATCACCATTTTTCTACCGCTACTCCTGCATCAAGAACGAAGTCCCCCCTTCACCTCCAGCTCAGTTGTCAACCCAGACTTAGCCCATACAGCTTGGCGGACATCCCTTGACTTCAAGCACTTACATCAATCTTGTTGCTTTTTCACAGACAAATCCTCTCCTAAAATTAGCCTGATAATTCACAATGAACTCTAAAGAACTGGTCGAACGTGACTCCTGGCGACAAAGATCAGAGCTTGGTATATCCCTCCACTTCGACTAAATGCGGCATAATTGTGATTAACGTGACCGTTTAGAAAAGATGGCCGATCTTCCGCCGGAGCTTGAACGGGAGATGGAACGGCTTGATAAGCAGTTCTGGGTCGACCAAAAGAAGTTAAAAAGCATCGTAAGTCGGTTTAAAGACGAGCTAGAAGAAGGTATGTATAGCGTTTCAACACTAGAAATTCGAAAACATGATGAAGTCCCCCATCTTTCTTGCCAGGAATATACAGAAACGGAACAGGATGGCGATAACCTCGTGAATGACGCCTTGGAAAGGCAACGAAAAACGCTCATGCTGACAACCAGATAGGGTTGAAAAACACCGGCTCCAATATAGTAAGCCACCCTCACCTCGCATTCAAAGATCAACACCTCACGAATCTCAGCCAATGAACATCACGTGGGTACTGGGTCTGCCTAGCGGTCAGGAGAAGGGTACTTTTCTGACGCTGGATCTCGGAGGTACGAATCTTCGAGTCTGCAAGGTTGATCTGCACGGTGACAGAGGCAAGCACGAACTTGCCCAAGCCCAATATCATCTTCCGGAGGAAATCAAGAAGGGAAATGCTGAAGACCTTTGGAATTTCGTAGCAAACTCATTGCAGAAATTCATCGAAGAGCAAAATTTAGGGGAGAAGTACTCAAAAGACAATCCTATCCCCTTTGGCTTTACGTTCTCGTATCCTGCAACTCAAGGCTACATCGATCATGGTGTTTTGCAGACTTGGACTAAGGGCTTCGATATTAATGGCGTGGAAGGTGAAGATGTGGCAAGCCAAGTGCGCGATGCCATTGAAAAGCGTAATCTCCCAATCCGGCTCATCGCCTTGGTGAACGACACTGTCGGTGCCATGGTCGCCTCTGCATACAATGACCCAGACACAATCATCGGTGCCATTTTCGGCACTGGGTGCAATGCTGCTTACATGGAGGACTGTGGTTCAATACCAAAAGCCGATGGTGATCTTCCGACAGATCTACCAATGGCCATTAACTGTGAATATGGCGCCTTCGACAACGACCACCAAGTTCTACCTCGAACACCTTACGACGAGCAAGTTGATCGTGAATCCCCACGGCCAGGAGAGCAGACATTCGAGAAGCTAAGTGCCGGATTATATCTGGGAGAAATCTTCCGCCTGGTCCTCGTCGAATTATTAGACAAAACTCTCATTTTCGAAGGACAGGACCCCTCAAAGCTTCGAGAAAGCTATTCGATAGACACGGGCTTTCTATCCAACATCGAGGATGATGAATCTCCTCGATTACAGAAGACCCGCGATTTATTCAAGGACACTCTCAATATCACGCCAACCGAGCCGGAAATTGAACTCTGCCGACGACTTGCTGAGCTTATCGCTGTACGCGGCGCACGACTTTGTGCCTGTGGTGTCGCCGCAATTTGCACGAAGAAAGGGATCAAGTCTGGCCACATTGCTGCAGATGGTTCTGTAGCAAACAAACATCCCAAATTCAAGCGGAGATGGGCGAAAGCATTGGGTGACATTTTAGACTGGGACAGTGGGAGGAAGGAGGACCCTATTACGATGACCTCGGCTGAGGATGGCTCTGGAGTCGGAAGTGCTATCATAGCGGCTATGACAGTCGAGAAGATGCAGAAGGGTGACATGATTGGGATCCGCGGGAAGGGCAAGTGGTTCTGAGTTTAGCGTATGGAATTATCCATCTTATGTTATTTCTTCCCTAACTCTTAGGCTTCTTGATAGACCCAGACTCTCTTGAGGCGAGTTGATGAACAGTCGAAAATTTGGCTAAAACGCATTCATATCAAACATGACACCGAGTCTAAGTAGCTTATGGAGACTCGTAGTAATGATACAGGCGCAGACAAGTCTTTTCGAAAGTCCCTAATTCTTAACTCTAGTTATTCTAGGTGACTGACTAAGTTAGCGGGCATTGCAAATTACCTAATCCGGCCCAGATAGGTCAAGAAGTGGGAATTCGGGGAGCTTCCGAGCCATGATAGGGACTGATAACAGCCGATTGTCTCCGAAACCGCAGAACTCCATCCATCCAACATCAACAATTTCTGTTGGAGTGTTATCTCTTGAGATGTCCCCATTTATAAAGTGAACGGCCATATTAATACAACATGCACGATCTCCAACGCCTTGACGGTTTGACTGAACCTCCATCCGCTTCCTCTCTGAAGAACTCTGTACCGACACTTCCACCATGTCCGTGGTATTTCTCAGTGCCGGACCTCCAACGGGTACAAAAAATCGCAAGAGCTCGATCACATGCTTTACCCTATTGCTAACATCGGCCAGTCACCGCCGAGCAGCTTAAAGCAGTAGCAAACAAACACAACATAAATATCCTCAAAGAAGAAGAATCGCACTATCTTCACCTCCTGAACGGCCTCGACGCAACAACATCGCAGATCGAAGCGCTCCCGGAATACATCGATCCAAGACTCCTACCAGACCCTGAGACTCTACCCAGAAAATGGGGGAAAGCTAAGCATGATCCTCTAAACACGTGGAGTCATCCGGTGACTACCATCAGCCGCGCCTTATAAAGCTTCAACAAGTTGATATTGTATTAGACTACGATCACATCCCCCCATCCCAAGGACGTCCGACTAAAAGGCCGCACCATAGCCGTGAAAGATAATGTTTCAATAGCTGGAGTCCCAATAACTGGCGGGACCTTCCCAGAACTACTAACCGGGAAATCCGAGTACCCAATCCCCAAAATCGACGCGGTAGTTGTGTCTAGAGTTCTGCAATCAGGCGGCACGATAGCGGGATCCGCCAATTGCGAGCACTTTTCCATGTCCCCCTTATCCTACACCGGCGCATCAGGCCCCGTGCATAATGCTTGGCTGAAAGGCTACACGACTGGTGGTAGCTCTTCCGGTTGTGCGGCCGCGGTCGCTGTGAATCAAGTCAAGGCGTGGAGGAGAAGACATCTCTCGCTAGACGAGGATGAGCTGGGAGAGGGCGCTGACATGGCTATTGGAGGTGATCAGGGCGGTAGTATCAGGATCCCCAGTGCGTATGCTGGCATTTATGGATTGAAGCCTACGCATGGGCTGGTGCCATATACGGGGATTATCAGCCTCTTTGGATTGATTGATCATACGGGACCTATGACTACTAGTCTGGAAGATAACATGACGCTCCTTTCAGTTCTCGCTGGATATGATGGTATCGATCCGCGTTGTACTCCTGAGACGCCACTTCGAGAGCATGTACCGGATTATTTAGCTCTTTTGGCTTCTTGGATCTCGTTTAAGGAGGACAAAGGAGAATGGACACCCAGTGCTGCTGGTCGGGGCCTTCGCGTCGGCGTCATCAAAGAATCGTTAGAGGTGATGGGTCTCAGTGAAGAAGTTAAATCTGTTTTCCAGGACGTAATCCAGCAATTCCGTTCTACAGGTGCCTCAGTCTCTGAAGTCTCGATTCCCATCCACCTGATCGGTCCGTCAATCTGGACAATTGCAACTCGTCCCGGTATCGGATCGTACGGTCTTCGCAATGCTTCAGCGCCCTTCCTAAACTACCCGATGCCGGATATCTCTCCTCCCCCTTTCAACCAAGCAGCATTCGATACCTTGAACAAGCATAACCCCGCTGTTGTCAATATGGTTTTCAACTCTTCTTTCTTGAACGAGCGACCTGATATAAATTCGTTAGTTGCGAAAGCTATGACGCATGTACAGCAATTACGGGCAGCGTACGATGATGCTCTCAAGGAGTTCGATGTCTTGTTGACGCCTGTGAATCCAAAAGTTGGAAGTAAACATCCAGAGTATGGTATGAATACAGGCGAAAAAATGGATCCAGCGATTGGCGCGACCTTGAATACATGTCAATTTAATTTGACGGGACGTGAGTATAACCCATGACCGGGGTATCATATGAACAATCCTAATGCCAATGTAGATCCCGCCCTGAGTATGCCTGCGGGTTGGGGCAAAGTTCCGGATGGTCCAGGTATGCTGCCTGTGGGTATGCAGCTCGTTGGGCAGAGATTCGATGAGTTGAGTATTTATAAGGCGGCAAAAGCGTGGGAGATTGGTGGGCTGGGGCTGGATAGGTGGAACGGGCAGTTGAACTAGCTTTGCATGCTTGATAGTTTCAGGCATATAGAAAGGTCAAATGTTCGCGTGTTGGGTTTCTCGGAGCGTTTGGATTGCCATCCCTCGATCCGATAAGGGAGACTCTATATCGTTGTAATAGTTGAAAAGTTTTTCTATTTCTGCCGTAAAGTCAGTCGTTGTGCCGGTTTAGACAACTTTCTCCCAAAGAAACAGTCTTTATGCATTAGAGTGTAGTCGATTACTGGGGTAGCACAAACCCTTTGAAGAGAACTTCACCATCATCCGCAATGAATGAATGTCCAATTCAATGCATTTTCCCCCACTCATCCATTCCCATCTTCCTCCCCCATGCCGGCCGCAAGCCTCAACCTCTCCTTCCTTCCCTCCCTCCAAGCCCTATGCAACCCCTCGATCTTCCCACCCAATACCGTCACACACCTCGGTTCTAGTAACAAGACCCCTCTCGCCACAACCAGATCCCTAAGTACTAACTTTGCTCCAATATTCATCCCCACGCCCACTCCCTCAATCGCCATAACCTCCAAACCATACACTCTAGCCCCCTTGCCATCTTGCAAACACAACTTGTGCGGACCACTGGAGGGATTTGCAGTGGAATCTGCATCGGCATTGGCATCCACTTCCCCAGGGATAATTCTTACTATCTCTCGACCTTTCATACCCTCTCCCCTCTCTTTCGCTTCTATCGCTTCAAGCTGACTCCAGCGCGAATGTCCAATATCCTCTACATCCAGCACTTGAACTGTAACCGGGCCAGCTAGTTTCCGTTCCTTGATCGCCTCGGCATTGTGAATATCGGGTGGAAAACAGGATGAGGCGGAGCTGGACAGGGTTGTAGTGACTGTGATGTCGGAGGCCAGGATGCGGAAGAGGGCGGTTCTTTGGAGAGCGGGGAGGGGGGTTGTGGGACGAATGGAGGAGAGGAAGGCTGTTAGCCAGGCGGTTGTCGGGGGGAGGTTACGGGTGGTGAGGTGGGTTGTGAGATCTGTGGCCAGTTGTTGGTTGTTGGTGGTCATTTTGAGAAGTCGGCAGGAATCTCCGCTCTTTTGGAAGTTCTTGATGGATATCGTGTGTAACGAATGGATGTTTGAAGTCAGAGGCCATAGTCGAGATGTGAGACGAATGGAGCATGTGTACGCATTGGAGGCTAGGTGAATAGGTGAATGAGTGAATGCTGGAGGATGGCGTGGAGCGAAAGAAGCCCACGTCAGCCCTACCCGCATGTCTTGGCAACCCCATCAACCCTTTCCATGAATTCCATGAATTCCATGAATACCATCAAGCTACATCTTCATCGTCCCTCAACATATCGTAAGTCCCTACAATACCGCGGGCATTTACGGATGTCACTTCGTAAGTCACTCGCCTTGCACCCGCAATAGGCAATGTCAACAATAGCCTCTCCCCGTCCATCAGTCTCGATCCGCTCGCCCTCATCCTCACGCACTTCCTTGGACACAAGCCACACAACGAATAACACTTCGCGAACACCCATAAAACCGCGACGGAATCGCACTGCCTTACGAGACTACTATGGACTCAAGGATACGGGAACGACCGCAGATGCTAATCAGGAACAACCCCAACTGAAGCCCGACGCGGATGGGGACGACGACGGTATCAGTGAGCTGGACAAAGATGGCTTCGACGCAGAGGCCTATGTCAAAGACATCTTCTCCACGCACGGATTACAAGGAGTCATCAAAGTAGAGGCCGGGCTGGTATCTCGTATGCAACCCGCAATCAACTCCCTGTTCTCCAAACCTTCCAGGCTGACAACATCATGATTCCGCACAGAGATCAGAAACCTCGACTCTGACCGCAAATCCCTTGTCTACGACAACTACTCCAAACTCATCTCCGCAACCGACACAATCCGCAAAATGCGTACGAATATGGATCCCCTGGCCCCCACCACACATACACTCTCTCCTGCTATTGCGCATATTGCGGAGACAGCAGCGAGTTTGTCCGCCAGTATGCATGATCGGACTGTAAAACCGAAGCCAACGCTGAAAATTGAGGAGGGGGAGGAGGATGCGAAGAAGAGGAGGGAGAAGGAGACGGTTAGATGGGTTCTTGATACGCCGAGGAGGTTGAGGCTCTTGTGTGAGGAAGAGAGGGAGGAGGAAGCGGAGAAGGATTGGGTGGAGGTGAGGGGGCTGTTAGATAAGTGGAAGGGGATTGGTGGGGTAGCGGAGTTGAGGGCAGAGTGTGCGGATATATTAAAGGATGAGGATTCAGATGAAGAATAACGGCGACGATGTATCCACTGTTGTGGAACTAAACATTGGAAAATGATGTGAATCATGATTGGCCGTCGCCCAGGATTTGCGCCCTTCTCCAAACCCGTGTTGGCATCATGGTCCCGAATATCATCTGAATGCTGGTCAGAAAGCAGGAGCTGTATGCCTACTACGCCGACTCGGACCTTCGGGAGGATTCGTGATTTCCAGGCCAAAAACTGCCTTTTATATCGCGATTCCAATCAAGCCCGGTCTTCCGAAGATTCTCACGGGCAGATACCTCTACAAGGGCTGCAGAAGTTGAGGGATAGGAAACTGGGGAATGTGATTCCGTTTAAGATGAGTAGACATATTGATGAAAAGGGTATGAGTGGGACGAGTGGGAGGGTGCTTGGGAGTGTTATTGGGGAGGATGTGCTATATCTCATGATTGTTAATATGCCGTTGAGTTGAGTGAGGGGTGGGCTCGCGGAGGTTATGAAGGCTGGGCAGAGCAGTGATAACAGGCACTTGAGTGCACAACGAGTGTCATTATATGCTGTACTGCGGATTTCCAAGTTCGCGAGAGCATGGGTAGATCCTTTTCCAAAAGCTGCTTTTTAAGTGATCTTAAGGATGGGAACTTGCTTTAATGCCTTGCACTGAGGCCAAAGCGGCTGTTGCAGGCTGGTCGGAAAGAGGGTGGTAGGCGCAGACTAATCGTGTGAAAATGACGACTAATGACACCCCCTTTGGTGCCCAAGCAAAATAGTAGTATTCTAGGTTTTAATATATCGATATTGATCTTCAGTGAATTTGGGTCGGCGACGGATGATGTAGATGTTCCGGTTTTGCTTCCTTCTGGTTGATACCTTTTGACGACTGGTGGATTAGCGCTGAATCAGAGTACAAGATTAAGATAGATGAAAGAGTAAAAGTCGAATATTATTCGGAATGACTGATTCATTGATGTACACAGAAATTAAAATGGACCATGCCACGCTATGCTCAGACGTCCAAAACCCCCAACCACGAACTGCTGAATGTTCAGTGAACCCCACTCAAAACAACCAAGACGTCGCTCTAGTCTCTCATCCCCGAAGCTTCCACTTTGATCCATTTCCCACACAGGATTTATACACACTGAGAATAATATGGATTCCACGCCTTGCAGGTAGTGCCCTCAACGCAGAGTGTAGATCCCGAGTAATCAAGTCCACCAAATTGATAAATATTTCTGCACCACGCCGCTTACGGGGGCCGCAGACGAAGCAGGGACGCTGGAACAAGCGGATGGAGTCGATGTCGAATGTGGTGTTGCAACAAATCACACGTTTCTCCGCTCTGGATGCGTAGATGGGCAGGGGACATGGAATTAGCTACCGCCACCGTGGAATTGGCAGAGTCTGGTTGCTGGAATCCGGGGTCGTCGCACACGGGCAAGATAGATTGAACGTTCCCAGATTGATCGTGACAGCCGCAGGTGCAGGCCTCTCCACAATGGCCCGTGCACTTGGAGGTTTGGAGCACGGAGGCGTGACAACAGCGACGGCCAAATCACCGCGCCTCTTGCAGCCCATCATCGCCAAGACATCATTATCTTGTGCTAGATTCCCTTTACTCTGGCTTTACTGTTTTTCTTAATGGCTTTGTTGTTCTATGATTCGATGTTCAGCATGCCTTTGAAGCTGCATGGCTCCTTTCCTCCCACGGCGCAAAACACCAACGGACGCTAAACTGACTAAGATAGCCATGTGTGATTCGTGGAGAAACTCACCGCGGCCTACGGAGATATTTGGCCGTGGCTTTCCGTCCACATCCTCACCACATGTCCAACCGTCGACCAGCATCTCGAGCAATCCTCACCTGGGGATTCGGGTGTACTACTGCAACCCCGCTGCTAGTACTACCACTGCTTTGCCGCCGTCCAGGTGCACAATGCAATATATCTTCTCTCCGATCCACCGTCCAGCACCTCTGCTTCAACGTCTGCCTCTGCGGGATTGATCGTCTGAGCAACACCTCGCCCCATATCCCAAGATGCCTTCCCAGTTCTTCAAGAATCGCAGGGTCTATCTGTTGACCAGCGTAGCCTACATGGGCTCGCTGCTCTTCGGTTCGTGGATATCTAACTCGTTGTAACATCAACTCCACTAACGGATGCATAGGTTATGACACCGGTGTAATGGGCAGCGTCCTCGCCCTCAAAGCGTTCAAGAAGGACTTCGGCCTCCCTACTGATTCTTCCGGCTTCGCAAACGCCAAGAACGCATATGTCTCCTCCAATGTCGTTTCCCTTCTCACCGCCGGCTGTTTCTTTGGTGCCATCCTCGCCGCCTTCCTGAACGAACGTTTCGGCCGCCGGTACTCTTTGATGTTCTTTTCGGTCATCTTCTTGATTGGAGCCGCCATTCAAACTGCAGCCCACCACGAGCTCGGCATGATCTACGGCGGCCGCGTCATAGCAGGCTTGGGTATTGGTGGCATGTCCAGTATCACTCCTGTCTTTGTATCCGAGAACGCTCCAGCTCGAGTCCGTGGCCGTATTGCTGGTCTCTTTCAAGAGTTTCTAGTCATCGGAAGCACCTTCGCGTACTGGCTGGATTATGGTGTTTCTCTGCACATTCCAGTCTCGACCAAACAGTGGCGCGTTCCAGTTGCTATCCAGCTCATCCCAGGAGGCTTTATGCTTATCGGGCTTTGCTTCTTGAAGGAATCTCCTCGTTGGCTGATGAAGCAAGGTCGACACTCCGAAGCTGCTATATCGCTTGCCCATATTCGTGACGAGGCACCTGATCATCCGGACGTCGTCAAAGAACTTGCCGAGATCCGCGCTGCCATAGAAGAGGAACTCAATGCTACTGAGGGAGTGACCTGGAAGGAGTGCCTACTGCCAGGGAATCGCTACCGCTTCGCCACTGGCTTTTGCCTCATGTTCTGGCAGCAATTCTCAGGCACAAACTCTATCGGATACTACGCCCCGCAGATCTTCCAAACCGTAGGAGTCGCCAAGAGCTCGGCTTCGCTATTCGCCACTGGTGTATACGGAACAGTCAAGGTGATCACCACGGGCATCTTTCTTCTCGTCGGTATCGACCGCTTTGGCCGTAAGAAATCGCTCATGGCAGGCGCTCTTTGGATGGCCACAATGATGTTCATTATTGGAGGTGTGCTTCATAATCACCCTCCTAACACCAAGTCGACCACTGTCTCCTCGGCTTCCATCGCCATGGTTTGCATGATTTACCTTTATGTCATTGGATACTCCGCTTCTTGGGGACCTGTCCCCTGGGTTTACTTGTCCGAGATCTTCCCTACGCGACTAAGAGCTTATGGTGTCGGGATGGGTGCTGCTACCCAATGGCTATTCAACTTTGTCATCACGAAGATCACGCCTGAAGCCGTGAATCACATTGGCTGGCGTACCTTCTTGATGTTCGGTATCTTTGTAAGTCCTTCCTTGATAACTCCACTTACTGAGCAACGACCTGCGCACTGGAGGAACGGTACTGACTCGCTTGCAGTGTCTAGCAATGGGCATCTTCGCCTTCTTCTTCATCAAAGAAACCAAAGGCCGCACTCTCGAAGACATGGATATCCTCTTCGGCGCCGTTACCGCTGAACAACGAGCCGAGGACTTCGAAAGAACACTCGCTGTCGAGAAGAAGGGAGCTATTCATCTAGAAGAGCATGGTGTGTCGAGAACAGAGTAGTGAGGGAGAACTATCTTTGTGGTTTGGGAGAAGGAGGCTAGGTAGAGATAGTTGAAGTTGGTTAGTCATGATAAGTGTGTGCTTAGATATATATCACTGTAGAGTGGATCTGAATGGACGAGAGTAAATTAAATGATGAAGGCTTGTGAATATATCATCTTATCCTTAGCATTTATTACTAGTTCTATGCTGTTTGCCCTTGCCGGATAGTATTCTTCAGTTCATTGCATCTGGTTCCACTCATACTTCTCTTCAGAGCCCAAAACTCAGCCCCTATTCTTCCTCTTCATCTCTTCATTATGCCCCTCTTGAAACAGCTGGGGAGGGAGAAGTGGTGGGTAAATACACAGTCTCTACCGTTCTATCTGCCGTCAACAAGGGTAAAGGGCAAGCTTTTTTTTGCAGACCATGTTTATCTTAGCTACTGTAAAGCCTATTTCCATTGGATACTACGGCAGATTGCTATAGGCCATTTAATAGGTTGTTCATTATATATTTGAAAAGTCATGTGCGCAACGTGCACGGACCGAAAATCCACCACGGCGCAACCCGCCTCCACAGCTCTGACAACCTAATGCTCTGACTCCTGCACATTGTACGCATCGACTCGCGAATGACACACACTCACTAATATTGGAACACGACTGAAGCTGACTCCGTAGTCGATTTACACTTCGGTTGTTGCGCTAAGACTTCAGTTGTAGAGCTGCCAACCGAATTGTGGCGCAGCGTGCAGCCTGTAAGTGAGTCACAAACAACTATGAGGCTCATCAGTACGGAGGAGTCACGTTAGCGAAATTGATATCTCCAAATAGGTATGGGCTTATTGGTTTGTGGCTGATGCACTATTCACGATATAGAGTATTAATAAGAGAGGTGGAGTCTCGTTGTTACATTTGTTCCATAGACGAAGAATTTCATTTTCACCCTGGTTCTAGAGAGATTCTTCTTGTACATACTTCTATACCCATTAATTTTTCTAGCATTATACCCAGTTGAGTACCTGTATCATGGCGGCGACTGCACCTGCATCGGCCGCTTGCAAAATCGGGATCACTTCCTACGAAACTGCACTTTGCATTATTCCGCCAGCAAACTCCTGCCATGGTCTCGATAGCCTACGCGAATTGTACGACAAAGCATATGGAAAATGGCCTCCTCATATCAACCTCGTCTATCCCTTTGTGGCTCCCGAAAACCTACCGCGGGCGAGAAACATCCTTCAATCCCAATTGCCTGACCTCCATGGCGATCTACGAGTTTCATTGAACGATTCTGGATGCTTTACTCATCGCCACGGCCATACCATCTACGTATGTGAGAAAGATTCAGATGAGGGGAATTCTTTGGACCGCCTCAGAGGCGCAGTTCTGGAGGCTCTCGGCCAGCCTCGTGAGCCGTGCCATTTTCATCTTACCATTGGACAATCGGAAGACCAGGGTGTTTCTTCCCGGGACTTTTTGCTGGGCAAAGCGAAGCTTCTACCCAATTTCGAGTTTGGAGTCGAGAACCTCGCGATCCTAGTACGCGAACGGATACCTAGCCAGGACAAGTCGGCGAGTCGAATGAAGCTTTGGAATATGATAGATATCTCGGGAAGGTCCTCGCCGGGGAACTTGGCTTCATCAGAATTCTGGATCAAGGACCACTTGGACCAAACAACGGCAGCTAATGAACTAGAAGACGAGCGGGACTTAGATGAAGAACTCTCTGGTTTGGACGGACAGATATTTACCGTAGCTACCAGCACTGCAGTACAACCCGGAACAACGTATCGAATCGAAACCGTCTCCGCAAGGTGGGCGCCGTATCAGTCATCGAACGGAATGTCGAATGATGAGAGACTGCCTAGCTCCTTGAGGGTGGCAAGCTATAATGTTCTCATCGATTCTGAACATCCACCTGCCCGTGATCGAGATTGGATTCTCATCGAGAATCTGCGTTCAAATTCCAGCCTGGCCGATGTTCTAGTTCTGCAAGAGGTTTCTGATGGCTTTCTGTCATACATACTCAATGACCAGGTTATCCAGACATGCTACCCATTCACGTCTCACGGTCCGCCCTGTCAGCCTGATATTATGCCTCTTCCAAGCTTACGAAATATTGTGATACTGAGCCGATATGCATTCAGTTGGGTTAAGTTACCATTTCATCGAAGGCATAAAAGCGCAGTCATTGCACGTTTCGACAACATCGGAAAAAGAGGAGACTCTGAGTTTCGGCCATTGGTAGTCGCGGCAGTTCATCTGACCTGCGGTTTGACTGATGGTTCCGTTGCTGCGAAGAAGATCCAGATGCAGAACCTGCTGAAATATCTCTCCAGGACCTATCCATCTAATCCGTGGATCGTAGCAGGAGATCTCAATATTACAACATCCTCGTACACCATCGATACAGCTTTGAAGAGCAAATCCATATCGGCTCAGACAGTCAAAACACTTTCTGGGATAGAGACAATGATGTTCGAAGCGGGGTTACTCGACTCGTGGTCTACTGCCCGTGTGGAGGCTGGCGATGACACCGACCATTTTTCGCGTCTTCTGAGTTCGGATGATCTCTTTGAAGGAGAAGACGGGGCTACCTATAATCCTCGCGAGAATCCTTTGGCAGCCGCAACATCGGGCACGTCCAACAATCGACCACAAAGATACGATCGAATACTTGTGAAAGGTGACGGTCTTCTACGAATCGCTACGTTCAACGTGTTTGGACTTCCTGATCTCACTGCGCCTGAGGGCCAGGTAGTCGCAAGCGATCATTCAGGCATACGAGCGACAATGAAGGTCTGTACCGACTACTCTAATATGCCATTGAATGAAATGGATATCGCGAAACTATCTCCCTTTCAATTCCAACCAGCACATGCCAGCTTATCCACGATCTCTTCCTTGAGCGCAGTCCTTGCGGAGCATGACATGTTCCCTACAGCAAATGAAATCCAACGACGAAAGGATGCTTTCAGCCTTATCAAATCCATCATTTGTGGGTATGCTGATACTAATAAACCCGATCTCCCTATGATCGTCGTACCAGTTGGATCGTATGCTCTCGGCGTATGGACCGCAGTGTCGGATATTGATTGCTTGTGTATTGGTCCAATCAGCTCAAAAACTTTCTTCCTGCTCGCACGACAACGTATCAACAAAGCTGCAAACCTGGGAGCCCGAATTCTACGAAAAGTGGAAGCGAACTCAGGAACAATGTTGGAATTATCTATTAATGGTATTAGCATGGATTTGCAGTACTGCCCGGCTGCACGAGTGGTAGAAAGGTGGCCTGAAATCTCTCAGCTTCCGCACTCTGACCCGTCATTTTCTAACTCGCCCATGCTCTCACTACGAAAGTCGAAACCATTCCGAGACCTCGACTACATCCAAAGAACCTTGCCGGACATCGTTGCGTTCCGTCTTGCCTACCGATCTATCAAGCTTTGGGCATCCCAGCGCGGCCTTTATTCCTCCAGATTCGGCTATCTTGGCGGAATTCACATCACCTTGATGCTATCGTTGATCTGTAAGCGCATGGCGCACCAAGCTGGATCGGTGACGGCTGAAGATATCATTACCACATTCTTCCACCACTACGCCAATTTCGATTGGAGGAATGACATGGTCTTCGATCCTTTCTTCCACCAGAAGCGCCCAAGATACCAAAGATCCGCACGAGAACAGATGGTCATACTTGGATTCCATGCGCCGAACGCCAATGTAGCGCATACGTCTTCCGTCCCTGGTCTTAATACTCTGGTCAAAGAGTTCAGTCTTGCTGATTTTCGATTGTCCGAGGATGGGATGACCTGGGCTAAGTTCTTTGGGGAGTCTGTCGGCCATTCTGAATTTAAGGGGTCATTACCGACTGGAGCTCGAGAATTCCTGTCGTCGTACGATAATTATGTGAGGATTGATTTACAGTACTGGGGTCGCACACAGGCTAAAGGGAAGAGTGTTGTGGGATGGCTGGAATCAAGATGTCTTTCTCTTGTAGTTGGTAAGTATTGGTTTCCTCTTCAAACTTACTTTGTATCTCTGCTTATCAACTACTTAGACATCAACAAAGCTTTACCGAAGCTTGACATCCGCATCTGGCCTGCTAGATTCACGAAGCATACCCCCGAAGCAGAAACGGAGCAAGACTATCATGGATACTACCTCATCGGCTTATCACAAGTCGCGAACAAGAAATCCCAGACCACTAAATCAGACCGTCAGGTGGCAAAAGACACATTAATGAAGACGCTGAAGCGCTTTGAAGACCAACTGGTTACCGAAGAGAAGTACTACGATCCTTCCACTTCATGGATCGGTATCGATGTTATAAAGCGGAGCGAGATCGGAGACGTTAGGCTTGACGATCGAGAATGGGGAGATTACATAGTCGACGACTCCGATTCGGACGACGAAGATGGAGAAGACGAGACCGAAGACACCCTCGGCGACGACCTTCCCGAAACCATTCAAAAACTACGCATCCCCTCGTCGACTCTAAAACTCACTTCGACCAAAAAGCTCCGCCCAGCCTCCGACATCCTCAACCGCCTCCGCTGGGACCCGGCGCTCGACCCTTCTGACTTCATCGTAGGCTACGAGGATCGCTTTTTAGGTGCCAAGGAGACCAGCCTGGAGAGGTGGAAGACGGAGCAGACGGATGAGGAGTTTATCCCTCAGCATCGGATTCTGTATTTTAGGCGGAGGATTGATGGGGTGGTTGTTTGGGATCGGAAGAGGAGGATCGATGGGGTTTTTGGGAGTGGAGTTGGGCACGGGGTAGGAGGTGGTGAGTAGATGGGTGGTCACAGATATAGTGGATTGCGGAATGGCTATGTCTGATATCAATAGCGATGATTAATCGTGAAGATCATGTGTACAAAATCAAGAAAGCAAAAATACGTTGACATAAGATCACATATATATATGTGTGTGTGCGTGGAGTGTAGAAAAGCGAATTACTTGATTGACAGTAGACGTGTGTAGATGGAGTATATTAGGAAGGGGCCTGGTACTAGCCCCTTCTGCAGGCGCACCCAACAACCCGACTCAGTTGTGCAGTTTTACAACTTCACGCGTAAAACGATCATCAATGATGGTAGTCCTGTCCCAATCCTCAAGGTTCGAGAAATAATATCGAGTTGCCTCTTCCCGAACGGTTCTCGAGCCGAACCTGTGCTCAAATCGACCGCAGGCACAATACGGCTGCATCATCGAGTCATCAACGAGAGGCATCGACACTGGCCTTTGGTTTTCTAAGCTTCGAAGAACAGCAAGCAGGTCAAAATTGTTCGAAAGCCAGGAACTGCTGGTGTCCGTACGGCGATAGGTCAACAGCTCTGTTTGTGCTGATGCCCATATGTGTCCGAGATAGTCGTTCTCTCCAAATACCTCCAAGACCTCGTTGTCGATGTGATGCTCACATGTTAGCTCGAACCGGTTATTATGCATGGAGGTTTCGTCCGGATAAGACTCCTCGCCCTCGTCTCCCCACTTTTCGAAAATGCGTTCGCTCTCTTCCAAGATTCGAACAATGATTTTCCAACCAGCTTTCGCTTCCCGGGACCAATTCTGATCGATCCGAGAGGCGAGGGCCCCTGCGAGCTCTCCTGGCGATAAATCTACATGGTTGCAATCATCACTGGCGTCTGTCTCAAGTAAAAGTCTGATGGAAACTTGTACACGTTTTGAAACGCTGATTGGGTCCTCACCGAAATATCTTTCGGCGGTCAAGAAGGTCAGAAAGCAGCAGATCATGCCGAAAAGATCTTCATCCTCGGCGCCGAACTTGCCCAGCAAGAAAGCCGTGATCACAAGTGTATGGAGAGGCATCGGTTGAAGTTTGAGTCCGCAGGAAAAGCAACGTTTAACAAAGATTCCGCTTGGATCGTCCATGAATGAAACAGGGAAGTTATAACTGAGAACTTGAATGCAGTGGCAGATTGCTTGGACCGAGGTGTGGCAGAACTTGTGTTTCCAGGTAGGCGGTACGCGGGATTTTCCGCGCAGGAGAAGTTGTCGATAACAGTCCGAGTCAGCATCCCAACGCCCACATATGTCAACCTCTTCTGCAGCAAACCGGACATGGCCCCGAAGGGCGTCATCAACATTCTCGGGTTCGATTGTCGTATGATTCTTCAGTATTGTGATCATGAGATTATCAAGGACTGTGTGGCCCAAAGTGTCAGTTAGGAAAGGACGAACGTCGCCACTCCTTTGGGCAAAGTAGCACAGGATATCAAGTATTTGACAGCATGATTTTGCGCCGTCAAGATAGCTGGTTGCAAGGTGAAGAGGGTTTAGTGCAACAAGACCCTGAAGGTCTGTCTTGCTCCGCTGGCGCAAGATTTCTTCCACAAGGACAGCGTTACGGCCCATAATGGCGAACCCAAGGGCTTCTTCAAAAGTATCGCTTGGAGCTTTCTGTTTGGCGGCTGCCACCGTTCCTAGTGCCAATGGGAGGTCTTTACTGCTGACGGTGCTGAAGTCGTTGATTTGAATGTTGTCCAGAAGCTTCTGTTCAAAGGATGGCCTGTTCCATGAAGCTGGCCAAGGACGTTGCAGATCATCAGATTCTAGGATGAGGGTATCTGATAAAGGGGACGGCACCGTCTCATATTGCTCTTGATGCACATGTATACTCCAACGACACAGTTGGACAGGGAGCATCACCGTGCTGTCTTCGTTATGAGAATGGTTCAGAAGACCATCCGAGTCCATGGGCGACTGCGAATTCCACCGTGGCGAGGCATTTTCTCTTGGAGAGTGCACAACCATGGCATCTGCATGTTCTGTATTGATATCAAAACCGAGGTTGCGGACGGTCCAGTGTCGAGGCCCAGTTCCCCAGTATTTAGCTGTTTTAAATCCAAAAAACCAATACTGGTAAAGCCAAGTCGATAGGATCCTGCTTTAGTAATTAGAGAAGCAAGTTGCTCGAACATCAAGTTTGTCTTACCTTTTGTCCCGCATGTCTAATGAGCTCAAGAGCTCGTCGTGCTGACCCCGGAGGAACAAGTGAGCTCTCTCGAAGGTAGACTTGCTCTGCAGCGCGTTTGAAAACGAAGATGACATTGTGGTTTCAGCGGTGGGAGTATGCATAGAGACATCGCTAGGGGTAGACACTGCCTGCCCAAACGGTGACGGATGGTCCGTTTGCCTGGAAGGTGGGAGGAGTACGCCATAAGGCAAATTCCAATTCAGAAACTATCGAGTAGACGTCAAAGAAGAGTATATACACATGAATCAACACCTACATTGATCTGCCATACAATGGCCCTGAGGCAAGGAGCCAACTTGGCGGACGGCGCAAGGTGTCAGGAATGACGAGGGCCGTCGACTTCATTCTTCGGACGTTCTTTGCTTCCCGGCGAAGCTTGCGGTCATCAATCTTTTGGCCTTTGTATATTACAATCGTTGATTTTCCCAGATCTGCTCTTGTTTGACTGTAGTCGAGGATCTTCTGCTTCTTCGTGGATGATATATTCTTCTTCCATTCCCACCGCTTGAAATGATATTTGTATTGTGACTGACTATGAAGAGAAAAGAATTAGAATTGGCTAATTTCCTCACTCGCGGGAGACGTGAACATTACATTGCATCGAATAAGTAAGGTGGTTGTTTCATTGTATTGACAATTTGGGGAACGGTCATTCTCTCGTCAAGGTAGAGTCTTCGGAGGACAGGTTTAACAATGTCCCATTTTCTGTCAAAGGGAATTCGAGGGTCTCGCAAATCGCCGATGTTGACTCCCATAGTTGGATCCATTGATGGCAGATGTTCCTCGGCGACGTAAGGCTGGATTCAAAAGTTACAGTAATTGCAATTGGAGAAAGGGCTATTTTTGTCTAATTTGAACAGTGCGATCTTTGACGGTAGGGGAGGATAAATGTGAGAGTATCATCGAAGTGTGGGTAGTGGGAAGGCTGGACGACATGGGCGAGACGGAGGCAGGCTAGTGCCTGATATTTGAGTGCAGCGTCAGATCAGCGTGCCAAGCGGAACAAAAGAGTGATGACCATTGAATGCACAGGATATTGCCATGCCAAGTGGAACAAAAGGAAACTGACCAATGGATGCTGGAGTCCTGGCTGGAAGGATGAGAGGCGTCGTACGGGAACCCGCAGCCTTCTTTGCCTCGTTGCCTTATGAGGGCCGCCTGGTCCGTGCCGTGCACATGGAGGTGGAAACAAGCTTACATGGTCCTCGACAAAACCCCAGAGCCAAGACGAACATAAGTGAACTCTCCAATGATACAAGAGCGGCGAAGACGACGGTGGCACAACCCGTGCTCGGCTATGCATGCAGGCCGCGCTGGACGATACGCACGGCCAATCCAAACTTGGTCGCCAAGGCCTACAAAAGTAGAACCGCCAATTGCATCGAGATATTATGACGGCGAGATGGTGGAAACGATACGGGCTACTGAGATATCTGGCTGGTAGGGTTCGTCGTTGATCCGGTCTGCATGTTCTCTTTCTCGTATCGCGCTTTTTGCCTTGAGCGAACCAATGTAGGATTTGTTCCTATTGCCCACTTGGTACAGATACTTCTTGACCAGTTGACCGAGCAGTAGTCTTTGACGCCAATTGGGCGCTCGCACTTTTCAACGGCCTCCAGGCGAGAAGTCGTTGTACACCAACGAGTCGGAAGCCTCCGGTCAAGGATTACGGTTGAGTATCCTTGACGCCCGATGGCTGCGGAGCGATTCCGACATGATCAGCTCGAAGTGATGCTTAGGGCCCTCCCCGTGAGTTGTCTCACACGTTTGGAACCTATGTTGCACAGCCTGTGCCGTCGAGACATATTAAGCCGACCTCATTCAGACCTTATCGGAGACATCCACCTCAACGGACAAGTCTGGACTCTCTTAGCCACTCTCCTTATTTATAGCTCACCTAACACAACTGTGCGGAACGATGGCCTCTCCAACAAAGCCTTCGAAGGATCGAAAGTTGCCTATGGCAAAAAGGTATTAGCATTCAACGTTGACGGGGATGCAGAAAGGCTAACACGTTCTACTATTCCAGTACCCACCCTCCAGGACCTTCCAGTCGGCACCAATCCGATACATCCCCAAGCAAGTCCAACTTAAACACATACACTACAGAGGCGCCGATGACCGAGCAGCAACCCACTGACTCTGCCATTGCTGCGGAAGTCGACAAGTACATGACAGCCGTCGATAAGGCCAGGTCCACCGAAGCCCCAGGGACAATTCATTGTCCTTATCATCGGGCTCTCACGAATAACTTGTCCAACTCTTCGACATATGGAATGGTTTCAGTGGAAAGATACCTCGGTGAAGGTGTTTCGGAGCAGCATACTCTCTTCCTGCGACCAGGTAGTGTTGACGCTTCCATCTCAAAGGAGTGCATCTGTGGACAAAGAATCAAGATGGATGGCTCATAGATACCTCAAGCTCGGCAAATCTGTTGCTCATAAGATAGGTCGAAGACGATTCGTCACGGTGGCATAGACAGAGAAAGTTGTCATTGCCGATGAGGAAATAATTTTAGAATTCGAATTGAGCATCGTACTCTCTTGGCTGCCGGTCTTACGTATCCCCTAGAAGAATGGGCTAATATGTCATGTCCTTCGCTCTTCATGAAGTATTTGATTTATGTTGTGCTGGTGAGATATCGTCTCCAGCTCGACTTTCTGCTTTTGGGCATTGTGAATGGCAGTCCCAGGGAAGTTGACCTCCGGATGCTTTAACGCGGATGTGCCTCGCCAGTGGATCATTACGACCGAAGGTCTTCTCCTCAATGCAAAGGGCGCAGCGGGCTTCTGGTTCCGCCGTTGTGGATGGTGTCCTCATGTCGTGTGAGATCGTAGAGCCGAGAGAACATGCGCTCACACTTGTGCGTCCCGCTCGCGAATTCCGTTCCAGAAGCGCTCCCAAGAGTCGCGCGGGTGGCATTCTGGCAATTACATCCGCGTCTAGAGCATCTGCGGTGTTTCCCCGTGGTAGGTGTAAGTATATGTGCCAAAATCGGCATTCCTCATCTCGTCTCCGTCTAGCTGAATGAACCAAAGCCAGGTGCACTCGGAACTCTAAGGTTTGCCTTCCAAACGATACGGTTGATAAATAGAGATGAACACGTGTGCAGTTGGAAGAGAACCGTGATCGTGGTCTATTTCTAAGCGTGTTCTTGGCGTACTAGGTAGGTAGGTAAGTAGACCTGTTACGTGAGCGTCAGCTGGAAACCTTAGGTATCTTCATCTATGGATACACTACCTCCGTTCACAAATTAGGAACAATGTTGTTCTTTTGTGTATTGCAGGTGAAGATGATGCCGTATCATTTGACTTCTCATCTTGAAGTTATTTGTGCGATAGTTCGGTCTACCGCATAACACCTTTCGGAAAAACCGTGAATCGCGATGTGCGATACTATGCGAAAAGAATCTGTGCAATTCCAACCGATGATATCTTCATGGAAGACGATAATACTGCAGGGAGTAGAGAACCATCTACCGGGCTTGCGGCGGTCCTCGTTTCAGCAGCAAACACCTCATCATTGGCTAAACCTTGGCACTTGACACCAAGACCTAAAGCGAATCTCTACAATCATGATCTTTGTCTCTTATACTTCGGTAATGTTTAGATGGTGGATGGCCTACCTCCGTGCGATCGTAACATACTCGTTTTCCCGGCCCGGAAAACTGCTCTCTAGGGATAGTTAGATGCTCCGTTCAGCGTAAGCCAAGACGAGGCATTATCATGAGTGTATCTTATCCGTTTCGAATGGTAGTTCACCATAGATTTGCCTCGCAGTGTGCCTTGTAATAATTTAGCTTGCAAGATACATATTCCTCTTCCTCCCGCTGTTGGATCCAGGCGATTTCTATCCCCCACAACACTGTTCACATCTTATTAGTACAGCACGCGCCTAACGAGAACATCCTCTCTCATCAAATACACGCACCCATTGTAGCCTACAATGCTCACCAATCGTCGATCAACTTTGGCGATCTCTCCCTCCGCTGCCCAAACCCTGCAGACCGCCATCGATCAGACAGCCACAGAGCCACATAGCGCAGCAACCTCAGCTCTCACCGCCACAACAACTACGCTCCCCGGCTATCAAATCATTAGGATCATCGGAGCTGTCCATGGCATGACGGTCTGCTCACGTAAAGATACGAAGTCCTTCCTGAAATCGGTCGGGACAGCCAGTGAAGCGAGAGCCCTGACACATACCCTCTACGCGGCACGAGACACCGCGATGGAGCGCATGATCAAGGACTGCATTTCCAGGGGAGGCAACGCGGTCATCGGGATGGGATTTGGTGAGAGCGAGATTTTGGGATTTGCGCAGGTTTCTGTACATGGCACGGCGGTTTTCGTAGAGAAGGACCGGGAGCAGAAATCGCCTTTCGAGTGACGATGGGTGGCAGGGCTGATCTTCTTGTTTTAATACACAGATCGGTATGCGATACGATCCGAATTCGTGTCAAGACACTTCTAACCCGCTCGCAGAACATACTCAATTGTGGCATCTTGGCGGATTTCAAGCGTGTTTCAGGGCTTTTTGGTTCGTTCTCAACGTCGAGCTTCATTTTTCCATGCCTGAGCTGGGTCCAGATCTCGCTGTAGAATCTTTTTGTGAAGTCAATAACATTTAGATGGCAGCACAGCAGCTTATCAACTTGTGCTTTGCCGAACTGCCCAAGACTGAATGACATCATCGACAGGCTTTTCCCCTATCTCTTCCCCGCACCATGGTTGAATGTTCCATCAACACGTTCATGTATATTCTCACCATGGCTTCTGATTCCATTCACGCTTCAAGTGATCAATGCTTTCGAGATGAGTGGTTTAGGAGGACTGAACAAGACCTCAGGTGGAATTGTGGTCGCCGCAGTTCAATCGCAACTATTCCACGTCGCAACGCCAGTTGACCTCTCGAAAGCAACTGAACATGTCTGTAACTTAGTACGACAAGCAAAACGCGCATATCCAGCGACAGATCTCATTTTATTTCCCGAATACTGCATTCATGGCCTATCGATGTCTATGGACCCATCCATCATGTGCACCGTAGACGGACCCGAAGTCGCCGCGTTCAAGAAAGTCTGCAAAGAGCAAGGGGTCTGGGGAATTTTCAGCATCATGGAGAAGAATGACCTATCCCCCGAAGCAAACCCTTGGAATACAGGCATCACGATCAATGCTTCTGGCGAAGTCGCGAATTATTACCGCAAAATGCATCCTTGGATTCCAGTCGAGCCGTGGTACCCTGGAAACCAAGGTGTGTCGGTCTTCACGGGTCCAGAAGGTATTAGGATGTCTCTTATAATCTGCCACGATGGCATGTTCCCTGAGATGGCTCGAGAAGCGGCGTACCTGGGCGCCGAAGTCATGTTCAGGACTGCAGGATACACGTCACCAATCAAGCAGAGCTGGGAGATCACCAACCGGTGCAACGCATTCACGAACTTGATGTATACCGTTAGTGTCGCCTTAGCCGGGACCGACGGGACCTTCAGGAGCATGGGCGAAGCCATGTTCGTATCGCCAGAAGGTCACGTGCTCGAGAAAGGTGATAGTACCCCGGATGGCATATTTGCCTGCGAGATTCGAAAGGAGAATGTACGGAGGAAACGGAGGGAGTGGGCCGTTGAGAATAATCTCTACCAATTTGGACATCGTGGTTACGTGGCTGTCAAAGGCGGTGCTGGAGACTGTCCTTATCAATACATGAACGATCTCATGCAGGGAAAGTACAAGCAAGCTGAAGATGACGACGTCTTGCACAAGGATGGTACGAGCTGTGGGTATGAGAAACCTGAGGCGATGTTCATCAGCGAACTCAAGTAAAATACTTACGTACGCCTTCAGGGGAGATGCTGATGCGCTGGGCGGAACAAGGAATCCGAAACATGATGAAACCTTGAAGCTCTGAAGACGTGAATTCGATGCTAAATATATTCTCAATCCATCTAAAATAAGATTTTGAAATTGAACCTGATATATCTCCTCATTGGTTGCAAGATTGATGAAATGTGAAACAGATTGAGAGATGTTTCAAATGCCCCACGTTCGGGAACCATTCCACATGCCCCACAACCTCGGTTGATAGAATGCGTGCAGCATCATTTCAACTATCAATACCTTTTCTGCAGTGAAACATTATCAAGACGAGAATCCAAGTCTCGATTAGTCCAGTATCATCTTGTTAAACTCTATGTCATCTACATCATCTCTAAAAATGGATTCCCATCCACCAGGGGTCCATATCACCCCTCCCCCTCGCCCATCCTCTCCCGACACGGCAGGGTTCCGTCTAAACCACCTCATGCTCCGTATCAAAGACCCAGCTGCCAGTCTGCGCTTCTACAACGACTGCATGGGTCTCCACACCGTCTTTATCTTCAACAGCGGGGCCTGGACAATCTACTATCTCGGGCCCCGGGACTCTGGTCTACACAACCTTGGGACGTCGCAAGGTCTCCTGGAACTCTACCATGTACCGGATGATCAAAGCAAGCCTTATAGGAATGGAAATGAGAATGGAGGAGAGGGGTTTGGGCATTTGGGGTTCACAGTTCCAGATGTCGAGAAGGCGTTGGAGAGGGTAGAAGAGTTCGGGTTTAAGGTTATTAAGCCACTTGGTGAAGCAAATGTTGCTCAGATGGGCGTCGCGGAGAGCATCAAGGAAGACCAGGTTGTGGAAGGGTATAGGCATGTTTTTAGACAGCTTGCTTTTGTGCAGGATCCTGATGTGAGTTCATGCGAGAACAGCTGCGCGGGATATTTCGCTGATTCAAACAGGGATACTGGGTAGAGATTGTGCCTCAAGCTGTCAAGCCCCCAGAGTAGCTGAAGGTCACGGGATGTGTCATGGATCGGGCCTTGGTCTGCCCCGACCTCCCGAGCGAACAATGTTTATCTCCCGCAGAAGTGGCGAAGCTGGAAACGTTACTTCGCAGATGTGATGGCTTGCCGATATCGGCGATGTAAAAGTACCTTGCCATGAAGAAAGAAAGGCCAAGAACGAGGGTAATTTAACATTGATTGATATATCAAAGATTTGTGGGATATAGGCGCTAGATCTAGAAATATTCCAAGCCAAGCAAAAGGGGGTATATACAAATGCAAATCATACCTCATCACTCCGCGCCCTCTAAGACAATCTCAAAGAGTTACACAGTCTCCTCGTACCAAGACGATGTCGCCTTGGATGGCACCGAGCTGATCCTCCCGGAATCGTTGTCATATTGAACACTCCACTCCATGCCCTTCTTGATGATCATTCGTTGACTGTCATCGCTGTTACTGTCTGCCCGCTTGTCCGGTTCTATCCGGTCCACGTCGGCCACTGCTCGAGCTTGGTAATTCGTCTGCTCCGGTCTCAGTCTACCAACGCTGGATCGGAATACTTTCCCGCTCGCTTTGGAATTGTATCCAAATCCCTCATTAACTTCCGTCTCCTGCACTCGTGGTGTAAAGGGCGTGATTCCTCCTTCGGATTTGGAAGCCTTGGAGCTCAAATCGGATAGCTTGTAGCTACTCGTGCTCCCGGAATGGTGATAATGAGCTGCTCCGCTAGCATCAGGTCGTTCGTATGCCATCATGAATGGCTTGAGGTACGGAACAACGCTGGCCATGATGCTGTAACCAATTGCGAATTGAGTGCAAGAAACTACCCGTGTGCTCCAGAAATGCGCATTTGCATATGATAGAACCATGTGCAAGTAGTAAAGTCGGAGCATTGCAGCCGCAATATTACTATTGTTTGGAATTAGCCTTCAGGGTGAGCTTCTCAGGGGGTATTGATGTGATCTTACGGCAAGCGACAACTGAAGGCGCCCACCACGATTGCTTTTGACTTTCGTGACATCTGGATGCCCCATATTAGGTATATTGAGATGGCAAAAAGTCCGATCTCAATGAGGGAGTCGAATACGCCGATGTATATCCATCGAGCGAACTAGGCAAGTATGAGGATGATTCACATCTGAATCTATGGCAGAGATGAATGCCTTACCGAGTTCTCACATGCAGTAGTATTGTCGGTCCAGGGATGTCGAGGATGACATCGGATACCTTCCACGAAGGATGCGCTGACAACCCACACCACGGACGCACCTACAGCTGTCCAAATCGCTTGGTGATGTCCGCGACCGGGCGTTAAATTTAGGAAGAGAAAGCTCGTGGAGCATTTTGAGAGAAATATAGTAAAAATGTACAGAAGGTCACACGCATATCTAACCTTTTGAACGTTAGAACTTAGCGGAGACGATTGGCAGAGCATGCGCAAACCTTCTGGAGGCCAATATGATGTGCGTTACTATCGTGAAAACCCCGTCCCAGCCCCTCTGTCAGCCCGAAAAAGACAGTGGAAGCTTCGGCAATCGCAAAGACCTGGACTATTATTAGCTACTTGATGAAATCGATCATTTTCCACGGACGATACTTACTGCGCCAGCAAAGAAGGTATAGTCATCAGCTCGATAAGTCTTAAAGTTATGCCGGGCATAGATACGAACAGATATCGAGATCAAGGTGAGCCCAAGAGCAAAAGCTGCCAAAATCGCAATCAGTCCGCTGGTGTCAGAGTCATTGATAGCCGCATAAGGTGCTGAGATGCCCGATGGTAGTGTCGATGGAGTAGAGGAAGTTTGAGCAGATGATGCCATTAACAAGTTGTAGTCATAGTACGAGAATAGTTGAGATGGAACGAAACCGTTCGGCTAGATTTGTTTCGAAACAGCTGGAAGGGTGAATGATATCGATGTCGAGACATGAGCTGAATCCATGTTCTATGCTCAGACTTGTCAGATCCGTTCCCAAAGAACGTCGAAGGTTTCACAAAAGCAATGTCTGAAGCGTTGAGGCAAGGTGGGTCTTGAAGGTGCGTAGAAGTTCTCATGCAGGTGAGGCCCTGTAAGCCGGTTAATAGCGTCCGCGTAGATGGAACGGCCCGCACCAATGTCCAATCGCGAGAACCTCCACTTGTAACGGTGCAGGGAATAAGACAGCGTAAGCGTAATATAGTGAGCCGCGTCTTCCTTTGAACTTGGCCATGGTACGGCAGTCTTCGCTCGGCCCCTCGGTAATCGGCACTGCGAACACCCTGGAGGCTGCTGATCGGGCAGAAGGCATTCCTTGCAAGAGTCCCTTGCTGTATGGCTTAATGCTTAATATCCACGGATACTCCTTCATAAGAGCTAAGCGTCTGCAAAGGGTGTTGATTCGTCACCAGCCTCCCCGTAGAATTGGCTCGCTCAGCAGAAACAACCAAGCTGATATGATCTGCAGCTTGGGCAACAGGCCGTCTCGATTCTGTCCTGAATAGGAACAGCAAGAGGTGCCAACATGCTGGGGCTTGTCGGGCTTTTCTCGTGTTGTGCGCCGTCTTATCATTACCAGGCTCGAGGCGGAGGATCGAATCCAGCCGCATCCGGTTACTTCGACAAGAATACTAGTGAATACCGAGCAGATTGACGGTCACCAGGTGCTTGGGAATGGGAATGGTGGAGACTCTGGAATGCACCCGAAAGCCATGATCTTGTAGAAGCGGATGGGTAGCCAACGAGATAATATATATCGCATTACCAATGCACGACGAAGAACCTTGTATTTCTGTAGTACTATCGGAGTGTGATCATCTGTAACGGTCCTCTGCGCTGACTATCAAAGCCTTAGATAATGACAAAGAGCAAGTCGTTGATACTGATTGAGTGTTCCGTTCCTGGCTATACCGTACGCATAGAAGTAGTCCAAATCGTACTGGCGATTTCTAGTCCATTTGGGGAACATTTTGATGGGTTTCGGGCTTCTCACTCTAGATGCGCAGCCCTAACCTGCTTTACAGGCCCCACATAGATTTTTCTGCCCTGGAGAGCATACATAACCAAGCAAATGGCGAGAACGCCGATAAACATGACCACACTCCAGTTGAAGTTCTCGACCGTTACCGGAACAGCATTAGGCCAGAAAGACCAGAAAAAAAGTAGCACAACAAACGCCAGCCCAATAAGATTGACTGGAATTCCCCACCTCCCCAAGCTCCAGCGTGCCTTTGGTATCATTTCAGGATGAGCAATGCGACGGTATAGAACGCAACTGATTGAGACAGTGTATGTTGCCATGAGTGCAACGACTTGGAGTGATATGATGGCGTTGAAAGCAACGACGGAACCAATGTTGATCAAGGAAAGAAGTACGGTGAAGACACAGGTGAAGATAATCGCGTTTTGAGGAATCTCTCTCTTTGGATGCACATGGCCGAGCCATTTCGCAAACGGAAGGCCGTTATCCCGGGCAAAGGCAAAAGTCTGGCGAGCCGTAGATGCGTTGAATGATATGTTGGCAGCAATCACCAGAATTAGAACGATGATTGTGAGGGCATTGACTCCTGAGGTCGAGACAGCTGACTTGAAAACGTATAAGAAGGGGTACTCGGTGGGGTCATTTAACGCATTCTCAACGCTGTCAATGGAGAAGAGATACGTAATGAGGAAGATGATTGCCAATATACCATTGGCAACGTAACTCCAAAAAAGGGAAATCGGTACGTATCGCCCCGCGTCACGGACTTCTTCTGCCATGTGGGCAGTTGCGTCGGAACCTTCAGAAATGTCAGAGTATTCTTTTAGATATCTTTAAGAACATAAGGAGAGTCGAGTCTGAATTATGCTCTCACAGACGCGAACTGGCTTTCAGCCCTTTCCCAAAGCCCAATCCATCATAGCGCGTTTATGCCATCGTCTTATTTCACCTTCACCAGTTTCTCCATGAATCTCAAAACATCGTAATGAAATTTGATAGATTAGACAAATGTAGAGAAATTTGTAATGAAAATTTGAGCACTTACCAAGTAAAGAGTAGATTGCTGTGATCTGGCCGACCATGAGACTCAACCCCGTTGAAGACCAACCGCCCGAGTTTGTGAAGCCCGTGAAGACAGCTTTTGCAGATTGATGCGGCGCCATGACCCAGAGAACAATGACTACAACCAGGAATCCCAGGATGTGAAGTATCATCAACCCGTTCTGGAGTTTTGGCCATACTTCATTGCCCCAAATGTTCACAACATAAAGCACCGCAACCATTGCGAAGACGAACAGTGTTCCTTGCCATCGTTGTGGCTCATAAGCAGGATAGTTGATCGTGAGTAAGGCTTGGATGATAGTTCCCGTCAGGAAGGATCCGGAGGCATTTCCAGACTGCCACGATAAGGTCGACATCCAGCCTACACACCTGTCAGATGCGACAAATTGTGAGGAGCGGAAAGTAAAGCAGACCAACGAGATAGCTCAGAAATTTCTGATAGCGTGGAGGTGCGAACTCAGAGACCCAGTGGTATTGCCCGCCTGAGATTGGTGCCCTTAAATGGTAAAGCCAAAAGTCAGCGACATCAATCAGGCTATCTCAAGGGAGCCATAATACTCACATTGATGCCATCTCAGCTAGAGACATTTCCGCAAACCCAAATCCAATGAATGTCCAAACGTATGCCCAAAAAACTCCAGCAAGACCGCCATCGATCAGCCCTTGGGTATTGGCCCTAACATGTAGTAAGTGAGCTGGTCGGGTAGCACATCAAGCCGTCGACAACCTTACATCAAGAGAAACTCCCATACAGCTGTAAGCACCACCGCGAAACTAAGAGCTGAAAGCGGACGATAATTTCGCTAGATCACGATTCTCAGCAAACTTTTTGAAATCCAAGAACTTATGTATTTGAAGAATCCACCAACCTTCAACTCCTGGACCTTGCCCATCCGATACATATCTTTTTGATCACTCTTTGTAAATCCTGGTCGGGCTGGATTGGCTCGGTCGTAGACATCGTCGCCCGCTTCGTTGTCCCCAATACCATCAAGGCTGTATGTGGCTTTCGACACTTCCGTAGAGGAGCCCTTGTTTTCGACTTTGTGAGCTCCAAAGCGACCCCCGACACGAGCGGCCTCTGCCATTGTAATACTTTTGTGGTTGAACTGTGTAGTCTGAGAGTGAATATGGGAAACAGGACGAGATAACGGAAGCAATCTACCACGAGACAAGGAGTTAGTACCGATAACCTGGGGCCAGTTGCCTTTCAATAGGGAATTGAGTTTCGGATATAATCAAGCATACTTAGAACGTTTAACTGTCGACTACCGATGAACGTTGTTGGTAGAGCATCCCGCAGATTCTCCAGGCCTGAAAGCTACGGGAGCCAATTAATGTCGCGAAACGAACACGCACCTACATTGACTACGAAGTCAAATGCTAGGGCGACATTCAGCATAAAATTATGTGCAGTGCCAAGAAAACTGTAAGCGATAGATGGAATGCGCATGCGGCTGCGGTAGCGGAGTATCTCAGCGATCAAAAAGGAATAAAGTTCATAGTGCAGATAGACTGCCAGCAAAAACAAAATTGCAAAAAACAAGATGTGGCTGGCACCGTGCCTGAAACGGCATCGTTCTACTGTGTAGGGTATCACTTTAGCCTGAACGTGTTCAAACGTCGCGATCCACGTAACCCGAGCCCTCGGTTCGACTTTTGACATGGGAATGAAGCTCCCATGGCCATACGAGCCGCGTTTTCGACCTTTACACGAACCAAGAACAGCCAGGCATTCCAACAGCGAGTGATATATGCTGTACCACGTGAAAACGCGTTTGCATGGAGTTTCGACTTACCTTCTAAATAGGACGCTGCTAGACAAGAAAAGCCAAGGCAATGGCAACAATCAAACTCGGGCCGAGCGATAAGCTCCTTAACAAGGCATTGCCTGTACTTGACTTTGGAGTTTGGGCGATTGTCGGCACATTACCACCTCTGTTCTGTCCACCTCCAGAAATGCTGGTTGGATCCCCGGTACTGCCTTGAACGCAGCTTTTGTTACCCCACATGTTGTCTACGACGCCTTTCCACACCATTGTGACATCGTTGATCATAGGCGCAGTATACCACATACGGCAATCAGCTGCTTCGTATATGAATTCCAGGGGTGTCTGTGAGGTGTCTCCGCGACGCAGGTTATCTCGGAGATTGATGCCACCAACTGGTCGGCCTCCAGAATATGAGGAGCGTAGGAATAGTTGAGTCGCAAATGCGGTCTTTCCGAGAGCCGTGGTGTTCCAGAGTGCTTGTTGCTCAGGACTGCCAAGACTGTCATCGCGAATAATTAGATGATGAATAATTGACGCAGTCTCCATGATACTGCCAAGGGAGAGATAAAACGTACAAGTAAATGATTTGGGTGCGGATTTGTATATCGTCCCAGGCAAAATTTTGAGCTCCTTTGGTCCCCCCAATTCCTTGCATTTGACCTAACTTGGGTTGCCCACCAACAACAATGGTTTTCACCCCACCCTGATTCTTCAGCAACTCTGAAACTATTGTGCAGGTTGAAGAGCACATGCCATCGTTAAGCTGATCCATAATTAGCAGTAATACCACATTTGATAGGGACCCGAGAAAGCAAATGGAGTGTGATCAACCTTACCATGACCATGTTTTCCGTTTGGAACGGTTGAAATTGGGAAGAATCGTTGGTGTTGTTAAGGAATCCAATCAGAGAGAAGCCTTCGTAGGTATCGCTAATTGGATCGCTGAAATTGTACCGGATAGTAGAGGTGAAGTTGTCGTTGTTCACGATCCGAGGTCCGAACATATCATTCCACGAGGTGAAATTTTTATCATTGATATCGAGGTTATGTTGAAAGTTGAACCCTGCAGTAAATGAAAGAACGTCTGTGCCATTGAAGACATCTTCGAAAAGTGTCACATTGCGCTGTGTGAAGGTTTTATCCGCATCGAAATCGCTGGTTACGGACCCGGAGATGTTCAACGCTTCGTGTGCACGATACCTTGTGGCACCGAATGGTTCTTGCTGGGGCTCTGGAAACAATTGTTTGAATGTATCATACCCTAATATTGCATTTCCTCCACCATTGCCCCGAAGATCGAAGATGAGTTTCGTCTTGCCGGCGATCGCGGACATGTTGATAAACTGTCGGGCTATACTTTGAAAAAGGTTTACATTTGGCGACTCGAAACTTGGAATACTGAGAACGGCAACATCCTATTCGAAGCTGTCAGAGGCTAAAAATATTCGATGAAAGGTCACCACTCACCTCGTAACCGGCACCTGTGAGCCAATAACCTCCAAGCACGCCATCTGGGTGTGCAAGAACGGCCTTGGGATACCCAGTCTGAGTAGGTACCGTTGAACTCGTAGAGCTTACCACACTGGGTGCTGCAGCTGTTGATGGCGTTGGGCCAGTGCAGAACTTGGCGAAGAATGCTTTTCCACTATCGACACCACTGAAATCGGCAAGCACTACTGCGAGGTTCTGATCGGTGCGAGATGTGCCATTTTCAAAAGCGATTGTTGTATTTGGCCCTTGATAGTTGCCGGAGCGGAATAAGCCCAGGTAGTTGTCGCCCGATGCTATCAACGCCTGGTTCGGGAACAAAGAGTTCCATCTTACATCTGCGTCATGGAAATCCGATTCGGACTCTGCAATAGCTACAAGGAATTCGTCTACTCCTTGCCCATTGATCGTTCGGACGGCCGAGGGCTTGAAGGAGCTGCTGTTTAGGCCAAGTTGCATATCTCGAAAAGCAAAAACTTGAGGTAGTGCCGCTCCATCGGAGGAAATTGACACCAGTTCGGTTCCTGGAGTTCTTTGAAATTGAAAAACTCCATCAAGGATGTCAGGTCGCCACGCTAGATGGTTGTCGTAGGCCCGACTGAGTAGTGCCGTAATGTCCATCTGAAAGTCATATTCATTTTGGTAGCCGCCAGAAGAGAGTTGCTTAGAAATAGAGTCAAGCTCACCCATGAGGTCAACTGGTTTCTCGGTATACCCGGCAGGCGGGTTCTTGAGGTAGGCCAGATTCGACTGCCACTGGAGGTAAAGCTTCAAATCCTCGATCAGTTGAACGTTTCCTCGAGTATCTAGAGGCACCGATTGCAAACACAGTAAAGCCGCGTCTGCTGGAACCACCTGCCGAGCATTGGTTGGTAGTGCGGCCAGAGATCTGCTAACAGCTGCACATGGTTCATTGACGGATGGGGATGCCGTAGCAGTTGCCGCAGGCGTGGTCGTAGCGTTGGCTATGCTGGGCGCGATTGAGGTTGATGAAGCGGCATCCTGAACTGCGACACCCTGAATAACGGCTGGCAAGCCATCTTTAGGAATGCCGAATGAATTAGGATACACTTGAGCATAGATCAGGCCAGCGCACAGAAAGATTAATCCTCCGACGATCCGCATCTCGTGAAGCCCTGTTCGTAGCGGCCTGCTGCTGCCAGAAACCGTATAGTAACTGTGAGCACAAAAAGGACTTCCAACCCAACCAGAATTAAATATTTAAAAAGTAAATATATAAGAACATGCAGGTGAACGCTTCTGTGTGTGCGAACCAGCGCCTGACAGGGATTAATGGAGGCAAAAATGCACGCTGGTGCTAGGAGATAAATCGAAGCAATAGAAATACAGAATAGTTGAGGAGGGAACGAGATAACGAAATTATCCTACAAAGTCAAGAAGTAGATGCATTAAGATATAACATAGATGAAATCCTGCACTCAATGAAATAAGTTTCGCAAATCTGAGGAGGAAATCGAGACTTGAGAAGAGAGATAAGCTTCTATCATCTCAACGCTTAGCTTGTTGCAAGATCATGGCATTGTCAATGCGTGAAAATTTGGAGTCGTGGATTCTACGGTTGAAACATGATTTCGCGAGGCGAAACTCGAATTGTATCCATTGTCCCGGTCTCGGCGGTGTCTGTGGTAAGCCGAAGGTAGCGATGAATGCACGGACTTTATGTACCTTAGGCCATAAACAGATTTACAAATAGCGATGGGTTGGAGCAATTTTGGATGATTTGCGCTGGGGATGAAGTGCAGTGAAGGAGACATGAACGCGATCCGGACGCGTGGGGTGGTGTTGAGCGCTCGGACCTTCTTGCCCGCGCATCATCTGGTAGCCAATTTCGCACTCTTCCTTGAAGCTATCAACACACCAGTCTCGACATCAAATATCTCATGCAAAAACACCTGTCCCTTTCCGACCAGAGGGCTTTGTGCCGTTATCCTCTCCCACGCGTGTGAATCAAATGTCGCTTGCCTTGATGCCAGCACCGCAATCCAAGATCGTTTAAACATTTGATCCTCATAGAGTTTCGCTGCAGCGTACAGATCCTCACGATCATTGATCAAAGGCGAAAGTGACGAGATATCTGCATTGCAAGAGAACACCTGTCGAAGTTTGGGTACGACACGCTGAGTGAACTCATAAACGTCGGTAATAGCATAGTTGGCGCCTTCGCTCCGATCTGAGTTGAAGGAGGCGGACTTAGCGGATCGAAGGGATAACACGAGGACATGGGCGAGGTATGGCTTACACATAGTCACGGGCTGTCCCGAGTCTCCCATTAAAACTACTTTTCCATATCCAACAGTCGTCGTCCTCTCACCCCGACTCATCCAGTCGTCCAGTACCACTGTTTTCACCTCTACATTAAGGGGGAGATCTTACATCAGTAAGTGGAACGGCTCTACCCAGTTCTTTGATAACTTCTGCAAGAAGGCATGCCGCTCTGCGTTGGACGTTGGAGGCGAATCAGGGGGTTTCTTCCCAGAGATATCCTGTGTCGAAGGCCACGACACCATTATCTGGCAGCTGCATTCGTTCACGGAACCCTCGGAGTATTTTGTGAAGACCTCAAGTACTAGAACGAGGATAAGTATCTGCTTTGAAAATTGACCTTCCTGGGTGTTTGGTTAGAATGCTCACAACTAAACCACAAGTAAACTTAGTTGTCCCTATCCATCCCATGTAGAAAAAATGAATCGAGCCCACGAATCCTTTTAATCTCTTCCTCGGTATACGAAACCGTCATGCCCAGCGTATTGGCCGGGATTGGCTCATTTGACCAGCTGTCTGGGAAGAGAGTCCTCCTCACACGTGAGTGAGCCCCATCGCAGCCAACAAGCAAGTGGGTGGTCCACAATAAACCATCTTCAAACAGCGCGGTCACGATATTGGAAACGGGTGGAACCTCCACACGTTTTACACCCTTGGACCATTGATTGTTGTTAGCCTCGTTTGCGACAGCGTACACATCTCAATGACGTCCCTCAACAGTGATATTGGTCATCAACTCTCAGCTTGTTTCGGTTTACTCTCACTCTTTTACCTGGCGGAACTTTATACCTCGTCTCGCCGGTCAGAAGGCCAAAGTATGGAAAATCCGCCTCTTCGCTTCTTCTCCTTGTCGACGTAAGTTTCCGAGAACCTCTCTTCAAGATCCGGCGGAAGCATTTCCATGAGGAGCGACAACGACCAATTAATGGTGAAATCCCATCCTACGCCACCTGCTTTTCCGTTCTCTGGGCGTTCGATGATGCGGTACTTGATGCCTTCTTTACGGAGAACCTTGACCGAGAAGAAGGTCACTAATGCCTGCGCCCACCATGAGAATAGGTGTGTCGACTGCAAATGGCATGTTCTCATCGTTCAGGCCCAGACGTAATGGACACAGCTCGAACGTGTTGGTGTTCATAGTTTTGAGATTGGGACACGAGTGCCGCGGGGTACAAGGCGGAAATGTCCGACATGAGATTCCCAGGCTGCAAGTCACTGCAGTAAATCAGCCCGTATCCGAAGAAGAGGTTGGTACAGCTCAGCCACGCGTAAGCGGTGATTATAACCTCAAGTTCGATTTACCTGTTACCATACTGAGATCAGTGAAATGCCGGTATCATTTTCACGACGGTTTCCAGATGTGATTTCGGCGGCGTCTTCAACGGAAATGCAAAAGCCTACGATATTCTCCGAGGAAGCTATGTTGAATAAGGCTACCGTTGATATCAGTACAGATATCCAGAGAAGCGGATCAGAATATCAATACAAAGTATCTCAGGCTGACCGTTTCTTGCGCATGCTCCAGTCCGGCAATGAAAACATGTAGCATATATTGCTACATCGCCCAAACAACTTATATTCGGTAGGTACGTGGTAAGGTCCTTGCCAGCAATGAGATGAAGCTTAATCTGCTTTATCTCCTACTTAAATTCAACTGGAATGCGGTCGAAGACAAAATGCACGGCGAGAGGCATGGGTCAGCTGACTGCGAATTTCAATCAGTAGGTTACGTTTAGGGAGGGTAGAAGAGTCTCAGAAGTTGACTATAGTACAGGTCTACTTGATGGCCTAGGGCCAGGCAATCCTGGGTTTATGAATTCTGGGTCAACTTGTACCTCGTACTTGGGATCCAAACCCGGGGTTATGGGACTCCACATTCACACCCCACATTTAGACGATCTCCCCACACTCCCGACTCTAACGCACTCTTTTGACATGAGGGGAACGTCTGATGTCTATTTGACCCTTAACTTTAGTTTTAATCATAGATCAATAGCCGACTGCCAACGACAAACTACCTCGTGTGATAATCGCGTCGGGATACATCTATTACTTATTCAAATGGCCACCACAAGTCTTTTCAACGCTTTCATCTCATTCACGTTATCACACATCTACCTCTGTGTCGCGACATTGCTATCCACCTCAATTCTTTTTTATGGCATCCTGACTTACGACAAGCGTCGAAACCGCTTGCCACCCAAAATACCAGCATGGCCGATCATCAATCATACATTCCTGCAGCAACAGGATAATACGCCGCCAATTCTAAGGGCTTGGGGAGAGCAATACGGCGAAGTCTTTAGAACGCGAGCGGGTACGACGGACTTCATTTGGCTGAACTCGAAGGAAGCTGTGAAAGAGCTGTTTGATCGTCGATCTGCGATATATTCAAGCAGACAGCCCATGCCGATGGCCTTTGACTGTGCGACGTGAGTAAGTCCTCCGAGTAAAGCAAGGGATTTGATGATTGACTTCTCTTCTCGTCGGATACAGCGGTGGCAAGAGAATTACGTTCGCACCCTACGGTAAGATGTGGCGAAATTCCCGTTCTATTTTCCACAAGGTGTGTGATCGTCTGTAACCAAGCAAAAACTGAGGAGATACTGGACTTACCAAGTTGCGACTTAGGTTTTGACAGTGAAAATGGCGGATGACTATTCTGTTATCCAAATATTCGAATCGAAGCAGCTCGGTGTAGATCTTCTCGATAACCCCCAAGACTTTTACATGCACAATCGCCGCTATTCCGCTAGCGTTATCATGCAAGTAACTTACGGATGGCGAATTCCTGAATGTAAGCCATACCACCATGAGACGATGAAACAAGAACTCACGTGCACAGGGGATTGTCCAGAGGTACGGCGTATCTTTGAAGTTCTCGGCCGTTTCGTGCAATGTCGAAAACCCGGTCAGTGGTTGGTGGACGTCTTCCCCTCTCTCGCAAAGAATGCAATATTCAACATGTTTTCCTCCTGGCAACGCGTCGGTCGATCATTTCATTCCCTTGATGAAGCCACGTGGATGGGGTTTTGGAATCAAATGAAAAGAAAGGTTGCAGGTGGAATGTCTCCGCACTGTTTTGGCAAGATACTCCAGGAGAATTATGAGAAGCAAGGATTGACGGAGAGTCAAGCAGCATGGATATGGTACGTATTACAGGACATATGGCCCTTTCACGGACAATACAGGCAACTCTAACCGCCTTCTTTAGTGGCGGCTTAATTGAGGCTGGGAGTGAGACAACATCTGCTACGCTGAACAATTGCATTTACATGATGCTATCCAACCTCGATTCCGTTCGACAAGCCCAAGAAGAACTAGATCGAGTGGTCGGCCCGGACCGAACACCAACCTTTGACGATGAGCCCAATTTGCCCTACATTAGGGGAATGATCAAAGAAACTTTGCGTATGCGACCGATCAACAAGTTCGGCAACAATCACTTCAATATTGAAGACGACTGGTACAACGGGTATTTCATTCCAAAAGGGTCCATCGTTATGGCAAACTGGTGGGCGATCCATTATGATCCAAAGTATTACCCGAATCCCGATCAGTATCTTCCAGAACGTTGGTTGAATTACCAGCACAGTGCGGCGAAGGCAGCGGCACTACCGAACGGTGCGGAGAGAGACCATCTTGCATACGGTGGCGGGAGGAGGATCTGCGCCGGAATACACGTGGCGGAAAAGAGTCTCTTCATTAACGTGGCCAGGTTGCTTTGGGGATTCAATGTGTCGCTAGCAAAAGATGCGGACGGCCGAACAATCGAGTTAGACTTTTCAACCAAGAGCTTGCAGCCGGGAAGTTCGTCGGTGACGAAGCCTTTCCGATGTACGATTGAACCTCGCTCCCCACACCATGAGCGGATACTACGAGAAGAATGGAGGTCAGCAAAGGAGAAGGGAATTAACTTTTCGCACATCAAGTGGTCTGTATAACGTTCACGTCTATACTATTAAGTTCATATCGGTGGATTAGCTACGCTATACACTAAAGGGACAACAGCAGTCGGGGGATTGAAGAGAATGTCTCACTTTTTTCGGTTTAGTGTTATCGATGATGGCTTTAACCTTTGCTTTTCGGTCGATGTGGTTGACATATCGTCTATTTAGACTTTCCATCATACTTAGCTCTCCGTCAGATCAGCCTAAAAGAAGGGATGAAGGGCCATTTCATCACTAAGAGGAAACGTTTGGTTAGAGCTAAAAGACTAAAGTCTATTCTCCGGCCTATATCTCATGTACCAACTTGAGGGCTCGAATCAATGGCGACAACGATCAAGCAGGAAGACTCGCCAAGTCAACCGGTAGTCCTTGGGTCGCATGACTTTGTTGGGAGCATTAACCTACTGTTAAATTGCCAACCAACAAGACTCCCTCGTACTTCTGAGGTCAAGATATTGGTAATGAAACAGCCTTCCGCTTCCCGGTCGCAACAGGATACGTGGAGACTCGGAACTCCACTGGTGACGGAGGAACACAAAGTTATGAAAAACTCTAGGATACTACCATCAACTCTCTGCACTCAGTCTTCGACGGTATCGAAGGTGGTCTCTTATCACCTTCAGAGAAAAGAAAAAGCGTGATACAATTACACTCTCTTCCGAGCTTCAGCAATGGCGAGAACATCAATAAGAACCCGGTTGAATCCTTCTCAAGAATGATGGATTGAAACATACCCCCGAAGAGATCATCCATCTCCTCGGTATTCATGACTGGCCTAATTCACTACTAACCGAAGGCGCTCTCTTTGGCTCCGGTTGGGCGAACTTCATGATTGGAGCGTTCGATCTCTCAACACTGTACTCGAACTACTGCGTCGATATAGGCGTCTACCTTGAACATAGCTACCACAAAGTCTTTCCCGAGTCTCCCGCCCTTCTTTCGGACTCTTTCACAGACCGGCATGCTCTTGCAATCCCAGGTGGCCCAGAGCGCCATGCAGCCGCCACGTAGGTCTGAAATACATCGAGCAAAAGGTCGGCCTTGAGGAAAAGAATAAGGAGATGGTGGGGAATAAGATAGCGAGGCTAGATCGCAAAACGGCAGTTCCGCTCTTCTTCGCCGCAAGCAGTATCCAGGGAAGCTATCGCCCTCACTAGGCAGTATACGTAGTTAGAATCAAGGTTCAATGGTCATTTCGATTATTCCACTTATTTGCTGTCTTAGAATCCGAGCGGTTCTACCACTCGTACCTAAACAACTTTCCCAGCCTTTATTTGGCCTAAAGGCAACAGCCTCTTTAACAAGTTCGCATCTTCAAAATCATCAACATCTGCAAGCTGAGCTCAACCGTGTCCGGCTACCCATATAGCCTCTTTTGAGCCCTGATCAAAACACCCGTATGCTACGTCTTGAACGAGTAAGAAACTGAGTGTACTTATAAAGCGTCGGGACTGTCCATAGCAATACTCTAGAGACCGCAAAACCTCAGAGGCGAGACCTTTGGTATCAGATGTTATGCCAAGCAGAGCCGTTCTATTTGGCATGTCCAGAACAACATCCTGATCGGTTGTTTGCATTGAGCTGGGAAATCCGAGGAGCAGTTGCCATAACTGTAATAGCAAGATTCGAATTGCGTCGTAAGTACAAATCGTAAACGCAGTCCACAGCGATTCGTCTTCTAGAAGCTTGGGAAAGAGTGGCTCGCTGATTGCTCGATGTGAAGTCACCCCTGTAGCAGGTCGCGTATGTTCCGCTTCCCACTGGTGCCACCAGGTATTCAACTCTTCGAGGGACGTAGCAACCTAAGTTCTAAGCTGAGAATACTCAGGCTCCTGGTCGTTCTTTTTATTGTCGTATGTCTTGATTTGAGTAAGGTATTCAGCAATGTCCGTCCCGATGTCGATCAGATAATCAATGGCTGATTTCGACGTTGGGTCGTCTTCCCAAGGCACCGTTTTCCAAATTGGATCATGAAGAAACGTGCTCTGACGAGAAACAATTGACTTTGCGACCTGTACTATGTCAGAGGTTAAACTTTTTGAAATGAGATATGGCTTACCAGCATCATACGGTGCTCGAGAAAGATGCTTTTCCCAGCATAGGGCTTTTGCTGCCATGGGCCTCTGTACTCCAAAAGCCATTCAATACCTGTTGCATGCAGCATCCAACGTTTCTCTGTCCTTGACACAAGTATCCGAATTCATCAATGCCTTTCTGCAATGCAATGGCTTTGCGGCTTACCTCATATATGTAGAGAGCAGTCATAGACGCCAAGGCACTGTTAGTACGCCGCTCATCGGGATTTGCAAGTTGGCTGCGGAGCTCCGGAAGAGCTTGCCCGTACAGTTCGAGTGCGTTCTTTATCACATCATAGTTCTTGTAAGATTGCCCAAAAACAATCGCGGCCAAAGCATCCCAAGACTTGTGATGCGGCTTTTGAGGTGAATTCATCAGCTCCCTTTACTCAGCACTCCCATAGTATGGACCTTCGGTATCAAGAAGAGGAGATCGGATTGCAAACAGGACTAAGGTTGGGAATCCGAAAAGAAATCTCGCATGAAGAACGGTGTAGAAGATCTTATGAAACAGCGGTAGAAGGAGTAAGGGAGAAGTTCGCACGTAAAACCATGTTTTGGGACAAGAAAATTGTAAGGCGGCTCCTGAACGTTGATCCCACAGCTTATAGATCACCATACTTAGCATATCGAGCCTAGCGCGCTCGCACATATAACCCTGGAATAAGTCTAGCGTGATCAGCAATTCCCATGGGCTCGATCCTCTTCAGCACATATTAACACTGGAAAAGTCGTAAGACACTAGGATTATGCTTTTGGGCTAAGTAGGCTCTCTCTCCATAAATTCCTAACAGGTTCGGTTCGCAGGGCATCGTCGCCACCGCAATTCCTGCTATCACGGATGACTTTCACCAACTCAATGATGCTGGGTGGTATGGAGGTACCTGTTTCCTTCTTGTCGGCACTGCTTCGCCGGTTTGGGGCAAGCTATACAAATAATTATCGGCCAGATGGGTTTCTCTTGCTTCTATCTTACTGTTCTTGATTGGGAGCATTGTGGCCGCAACAGCAACCAGTAGTCCTGCCCTAATCATTGCTCGAGCAATTCAGGGCTTGGGATGTTCCGGCAGTCTCGGCGGCTCCGTTCTCATGATCAACTACGTAGCACACCCAAAGAAACAACCCATGCTGCTCGGCCTCTGAACGACCGTCTTCATACTCTCAACCATAATCGGCCCTTTGATCGACGGCATTCTTACGACCGATGTTACTTGGCGTTGGTGTTTCTGGATCAACTTGTACGTAAGGTCCGGGTACAATGATCATGTGCTCGTCTTGGTACTTTCGCGTTATATGTTCACTACCTAAACCCCACTCAAATGGTATTTCAGCATGGAAACATTGTAGGCAGAAGTACTAAGCGGGCTCTGGCAGTACCAAAACCCCCTTTTGAAGTTCATGATAATTGAGCTCCGTTCCATAGGCCAGTTGGAGGTCCAGTTCTTGGCATGGTGCTGCTCTTCTTCCACGTACCAAAGCATATCAAGCCTCCCCCGGCGACATGGAAAGAGATTCTAGCTTGCTGCTTGCTTCGGTGGTTTGCTTGACCTTGGCCTTGCAACGGGGAGGCCAGACTAAACCATGGAATAGCGGCTCCATTATTTCCACCTTGGTCGTGGGTTGTCCTGACCGTTGCTTTCTTCATCACCGAGTGGTTTCAGGGTGCTGACGCGATGGTGCCCTTGAGTCTGCTGAAACCACGCATTGGATGGACCAACGCGTTGTACGCTTCGATGCGAGTACATACCTAAGTCGTTGTGTGTTCTCCGACTCGGCTAACCGACAGTTAGGGTCAATCTCGCCGACTTCCAGATCATATTTTATCTCCCCATCTACTACCAGTCTATCCACGGCCAGTCAGCTATTACAAGCGGCGTCAATACCCTACCGTTCATGGCCTTCTTTAGTGTAGCATCCATGCTGAGCGGTGCCATCATTAAGAGAACACGCGTCTTTCAGCCCTTCCTGCTAATCAGTGGGTTGCTAGCCACTGCTGGCGCGGTCCTGCTCTATTCTCTGGAGGTCAACTCTTCTAAGGCTCGGTATGTTGGTCCTGAGGTTCTTGCTGGATTTGGTGTCGGCCTCGGTTGCCAGGTTCCGATGATGGCACTCCAGAGTTTCTCTAAGCCCGAAGACAGACCATCGATTACAGCTATCTTAATTAGTAAGGACCCAAGAACCCCTTCTCTAACATACGTTGTTTCACTAAGTCTGAGATTAGTGGGAAATTCCATAAGCGGTGCCTACTTCATTACAGCAGCGCAATCCATCTTCGCCAACCGCCTGCTAAAGACACTTGCCAGCAATGCCACTAATATTAATGCGGCCAAGGTCTTGGGCACCGGAGCATCTAAGATTCAACGTGTCCTCAGTGGTACGGATCTAGCCGCTGTGCTCGATGCTTACATGGTTGGTATCAAAGCTGTCTTCGTCTTTTCAATGGCCGGTACAGCATTCACAGTCATCTTGGCCCTTCTGGTCCCCTTCAAGAAGATGCCTAGTCTTGACAACGAAAAGATGGAGGAGAAGGAATCGAGTGCCTAGGCCTTGTAATTATGCTGCACAAGGGATGTCATAATTCGTCGTTCTCGGAGGGTCTGCGCCTACCACCTGCTTTACTACCCTCCTACAGAGCCGATGCAGACGGTGTACAAGGCTCAAAAGCCAGTGGCCATGCTTAGGGCTATTCAGAAGGTATTATATGGAGTAGATGCCTTCTAGACCTGTACAGCCAATGGTTTTCGCAGTACGACGAATATTGACACCCGCGTTGGAACTTCGCAACCTGTCGCAGTATTGGATTTCCCTTGTCGTGGCGCAAGATTGACACGTTTGCCTGCCATGGCATATTGTAAATAAACATGCGGAGGCCGTAACTGAGTGCATTGCATTGCATTGCTCTATGTTAAAGACACGTCTCCGCGGTGATGTCTACCAAGTCCAAATTACAAATTTGGTAAGCACGTGCTGATAAGGTAGTCTAGCTCTTATCAACTGCCAATCAGATGGAATGCCATCACAAAATCATAAAGTTCCCAACCTCCCGTCACATTTCTCGACTGCGCGACAATGGCAGCACCCGCGAAACAACGAAAAGCTGCCGCAGAGAAACCGAAACGGTCGAGGAAAAGAAAGGCGCGCACGCAAGGTGAGTTCTTCTAGCTGAATGGGTGAAGTGAATCCATTGACTAATTATATCCGAAGTTTCTTCCTCGTCTTCGAGTAGTGAGGGCGAAAGCGACAAGCCGCAGCAAAGATCGAAAGGTGTAAAGAGGACGCCTGTAACGGTATGGCTTCTGTTATCTGTTTCCCGCTGAGGCCATTTTAATGAAAATACAGCCTCCTCAACCACCGCCAGAAGTTCGCAAAAAGAAAAAAGCGAACGAATCTTCCGAGCCTCAAGCAAATGAGCTAGATGTCCTGGATCAAACTCCAGAAGCGTCACCTCAGCCCACGAAACATTCGGAAGACTTTTCATCTCTTTACCTGCGAAAAGTGACCGCTGAGCTGGCAGATGATCTTGACCAGGTGAGGCAAGCGAAGGATTTCACCGAGCGGAGTCTACCTGTCCTTATCCAAGCGCTTAAAGATGGGGAAAGCATTTTCTCTGCTGATGAGAGGAGAAGGGTTTTGGGTGTGTGAAGCCAGTGAGTTTACTTAGCATATGCACGGAGTCCAGGCGTCAGCAAGCAGCAAAGATGAGTTAGCTGTGATTCTTTTGTTATTCTCATGACAAGATGTTTCATTAGATCAGGTATAAATTTCTAGGACTTTCCAGGTCCTCGATACCATCAATGCTTTTCGCTCCGTAAATGCCACCAAGTAGAAAACCAAGCCGTACACCATCCCAATGCCTTTGAAATCGCGCCATGTGCCTGGAAAATACCTTGAGATGAAGCTCGAGGAGCCCGGTCACTCAGCTATGTCATCCGTCTTTCCATTCCATCTCAATCCGCCAAGCTAGCAAATAGGGGTGCTTGATGATAACCATCCCATGCGCCAACTTCATCACCTGCTCCCTCTTTTCCGCTTTGTGGCCCGTCGGCAGTACCAGCAACGTATCATACGCCCTCTGCAATAACTTTTCCTCATATGTTCTCCTAACTTCGTCATCAGACGTCCAATCGATGATGTTCTGATATAAACCCTCCAGTTCGCTTTTACTGTATACTTCCCTCTTCACCTCCGTTGTAACTTCTCCAATCCTAGCACCGAGCCGCGTTTTCCGATTCCCAATTTCCTTGTTTATGCGCTCGGTTTCGAGGGATTCTGTTATGTCGGCAATGCGGGTATAGGTGAGGGAAGGATGTGGGAGACGGCCTTCGAGAAAGGAGTATATGGGACTTGTAGGAAGCTGAATTGAAAGAGCGCGTGCGTATTGAGGTTTTGTGCCGCTTTTGCGTGCCAAGTCAACGACTTTGTCAATGCTTGATTGAGCGCGATGTGCATCATTCGCTGCAGCGTATATTTCTGCCAATCGCAGTCCCACGGGGATATACTGATCGACTTTTGCGGGACCTTGCGATTCGTATAAACTACGCAGTCCGAGCCATGCTTGGTCGTCGTCTGGTTTTATCTTCGTCGCTGATTCGTATGCTTGTGCAGCTTCGTCTGGTTTGCCTTGCTTGTCGAGAGCGCGGCCTAGGAAAAGCTTCCTGAGTTGACTTGTTAGATCTACATGGATAGCACCGACAGGAAATAATGCGCTCACGCGAAGTAATTCTGCGGGTCGGATTCTAGGACGCGACTTGCTTGCGTTACGGCATCATCCCAATTTTTAGAGTCGATGGCTGCCTTTGCGGCCTTGAGGCCCGCTTTCGTGGACATGTTGCATGGATTTGGTAGTAAGATAGGATTAGCTATAAGGGTACTGACGTGTCATGAGATCCATCGTGGTCATTTATGAAGCATAAGAATACCAGGTGAATGAGTACCCAGGTAGATGAATGAGTGTGAGGTTTCTTTCCAAGTTGGCCTCGAAACGAGATGGCGCCAATCCGGACGCTCGGACCAGAAGCCAATGTCAGCCCTGCGGCAGACAAACACCACATCATCGGAATTGATTCTGCCGCCAGCCAGGGCGTCCACTCTTTCTATTCGGTCCTTTCTTTACGAGTCCTTTCAATCGTTGTATTATCGGGCATCTGTACAGCATGAGCGACCAAACTGGGCCCGGCTTTGACGGGGCCCAGGATTTGCACGGATTCGATATCGGCGTCGTCCGCGAATTCACAGAGTTCTTCCCCGAAAATGGCCTATCAAAAGTTCTGAAGGGTTACTTAAGCAGCGGAGCATCTCAGTTTCCTCTCACGGCCGGTGCCAAGGAAGCACCTGATTTGAGCGAGGGCGGAGTGGCGCTGGAAGAAGATGTCCCCATCACCCCGGAAGACTGCTTAGTCCTTATGACGGTGTGGATGCAGTTCGCCATATAATTTTCACTAAAGCTAATTGTTCATGGTAGGAAGGTGTAGACGAGGCAAAAGACTCGATACTAGCTCATCGTTTGCTCGGTGAATACTATCTCTTTCTAGAGGAGCATGAAAGCGCTGTCGAGATCACTCGAAAAGGCCTGAAGTTGGTTGCAGCCGAGGCACTGAAGACTGATCTTACATTTCAAAGGTATAACCTCGAAGGGTTCACCATATCCAATTCTGCTCACGATTTCATTAGACCACGTGACGCTCTCAACAGTACTCTTGCAACGTCATTGATTTACTATCAAGCTCCGAAAAACCACCCGGAAGCGAAAGAAATCTTCCAATCAATCTTGGAGAGAAAGCCTACCTTCACGCCAGCCTTGATAGGAATAGGTCTCATTCTTGAAGAGGAGGAGGAATACAGTCAGGCAATTGAGTTTTTGGAACAGGCTTTGACACAGGATCCTTCGAATGGTCGTATCGGTGCAGAAGCAGCATGGTGTCAAGCCCTAAATGGGAACTATACTACAGGCCTCTCTAGGCTTAAGGAGTATCTTGATTATCCTCAAATGGATTCATCAACCTTACGTGGCAGGGAGCTCAAAGCCCAAACGCTGTATCGCATTGGTATCTGTATCTGGGAGCTTGACCCCTCTCCATCAGCTCGAAAAGACCGCCAGGGTGCTTACTCGAAATTTCTTGCTTCTATCAAAGCCCACCCTAATTTTGGGCCTGCATATACAGGTCTCGGTATCTTCTACGAAGATTACAAGAAAGATAGGAAGAGAGCTAGACAATGCTTCCAGAAAGCCTTTGAGCTGTCTCCTTCAGAGCTAATAGCTGCCGAACGCCTTGCCCGCTACTTTGCGGATCAGGGTGATTGGGACATTGTGGAGGTGATCGCACAGCGAGTTGTCGATTCAGGAAAAGTTCGTCCCGCGCCAGGGTCCAAATCGAAGAAGGGCGTGAGCTGGCCTTTCTCCGCACTTGGAGTTGTTCAGATGAATAAACAGGAATATCAGAAGAGCATCGTGTCTTTCCTGTCCGCGCTTCGCATCAGCCCGGATGACTATCACTCTTACGTCGGCCTTGGAGAGAGCTACCATAACTCTGGACGATACAACTCGGCAGCAAGGACCTTCAATTATGCCGAAAACCCTACTGGAGGCATCATAATGAAGAAGTCTGGGGAGAGCTGGTTTACCAAGTATATGCTAGCGAACGTCAACCGTGAGCTTGGTGATTTTGATATAGCCATCCAAGGCTATGAACAAGTTTTGACCGAACGATCAAAAGAATTTGGCGTCTCCATAGCATTACTACAAGCATTGACAGAGAAAGCCTGGAAATGCATCGAGACCGGGTTCTTTGGCGCTGCCGCGGATAGCGCCAATCGAGCAGTCGAAGTAGCCACAGGTATCGTAGAATACAAACCTGGAGCTTTCAACATCTGGAAAGCGGTCGGGGACGCCTCCTCTGTTTTTTCCTGGGTCCAAGAACGACTAGATGACGCCCCTCTGGAATCACTTAAAAAGCTTTTACGGAAAGACTTCAACGTTGCGGAGTTTGATTTACACAGGGATGCAGATGGTATTGGAGCCTCCGAGCTGGAGGCATTGATTGTGGATGAGGGAGACAGATCTTCAACTCTCACACGTACCCTGCAAGCTGCCATTCTTGCACAGAAACGGGCAATTCTTAGTTGCGCGCACGATGTCCACGCACAAGCAGTGGCGTGGTATAATCTTGGATGGACCGAGCATCGCGCGCACGTTTGCCTTGAACAGCCTTCGGAAGGGAAAAAGCCCACAACATTCCTAAAAGCAGCTCTAAAATGCTTCAAGCGGGCAATCGAGCTCGAAGCAGGCAACTCCGAATTCTGGAACTCTCTAGGAGTCGTTACTACTACTCTGAATCCCAAGGTCGCTCAGCACGCATTCGTCCGTAGTCTTCATCTAAATGAGAGGAGTGTACGGACCTGGACCAACCTTGGAACTTTGTATCTATTACAAAATGATTCGGAGCTTGCGCATATGGCCTTCTCGCGGGCTCAATCGACGGATCCAGACTATGCTCTCGCTTGGGTTGGGGAAGGCATCATAGCTCTTCTCTATGGCGATTCGAATGAGGCACTCTCACATTTCACGCATGCTTTCGAGCTGTCTGATTCTGCATCGCTAGTCACCAAACGCCAATATGCTTTGTCGACCTTTGACTACCTCATTTCCTCGTCGTCAGCCTCAAATGACATAACCCGTCTAATTCAACCACTTTTCGCTCTTCATCAACTTTCATTCCAACAACCCTCAGATATCACTTACCACCATCTCGCTACGCTCTATCTTGAACGGGTCGCCAATTATGATGCTGCCATCTCGGCTCTCACTTCTATCTGCGACGCCGCAGAAGCTGAATACGAAAACACTGAATCCGCGTCTTCTCTTTCCCGCTTCGCACAAGGAAAAACAGATCTTGCACGCAATCTTCTCGCATCCAACGCCTACGATTCTGCAGTTGAGGCCGCCGAAACTGCTCTCGATCTTACTTTGGACCCCGACTCCGTTTCTCCTGCTATGACTGCTTCAACATTGAAGAAAACACGACTTTCGGCGAGACTAACAGCAGGCTTATCGCACTACTATCTCAATGACATGGACGCCGCTATATCCGATTTCCGCACTGCTCTAGAAGAAAGCAATTCCGCGCCGGATATTATCTGTCTTCTAGCTGAGGTACTATGGGCTAAGGGAGGCGAAAACGAAAAGGACGTGGCCCGTGAGCAACTTTTCGCTTGCGTAGAAAAGCACCCAGATCATGTAGGTGCTGTTGTGCTTCTAGGTGCTATGGCTGCATTGGAAGAAGATTTGGAGACCATGGATGCTGTGAAGGACGACTTAAGCTCCCTCAGGACGAAATCGGGCTTAGATGAAATGCAGTTAAAGAGGGTAGAAAAGGTACTGGATGCAATTGCAGTCATCTCGGGAGGTGAAGAGGCAAAAGAGAAGGAGATCAAGAGAAGCGTCATGCTTGCGCCTTGGAAAGCTGTTGATTGGTCGCAGCTGGCAGGAATTGACGCAGAGGATGTTGGTTTCCCGGCTATGATGGCGCTCAAAACGGCTCAGAGAACTGTGCCACCTAATGGGGAAGTTGGGGCCACAGAGCTTTCGAAAACCTTTGCGGGGACTGGCACTTTGGGCGATGCACAACGATCGGTGGTACTAGCGCCTTGGGCTAAAGAGAGCTGGCATGCTGTCGAGGAAGCGATTGAGTAATAATGGGGAATGTTGATGCGGTGAGGTGTGACCTGGGTTGTTTTGTATGAAAATTGATGCATGATGAACGAACAGCGTTGCATACGATATCATGAATATTATAGGAAGTTCATATTGAAAGAACATACATTGGCAAACATAACCATTGACCTGGTGTACGTCCTCTTATGATTCGGTGATGAAGCATAACCGCAATCCGTTCACTTGCCTTGGGGTAGTCTCATGATCCCACGCGGTATGACTTTCATCGTGAATAAATCATCCACCGTATATATAACAGAGAGACGTTTAGCTCCACTGACCACACCTTTTGCAAAACACACCAACCCACCCAGAATGCCCATCTCCAAACCCCGCCTTGATCGCTGGCTCAAAGGCCACCAACCCAAGCATTTGCATCGAGGCACAAAAGCCCAAGTAATTCAGCTACTCAAAGAATGGACCACCCGCCGCATCTTCGCGAACAACAAGCTGAGAGCGAGCATTCAGACTATGATCACTCACGGTAACCAGATATACGAGAAAGCGATATCGGGATATGTATGGACGCGACAGGAAGTCAAGTATGGAGAATGGGCTGATCAGAAGGTTGTCAAAGACTGTCAGGTACGTATCATAGCTATTACTAGCGTTGATTGCAATTTGCCGCTTGTATGTAATAGGTCAAGATGTTGATGAAAAGAGTTCTGTAGAATGGATTGACGCTTTGCGAGAACTTGAAGAGTGAGGCTTTCTACCTAGTCGCGACTCTCGAAACGAAGCACGACGTCACTATCGCAGACCATCCAGTCTACAAGGACCATAATGCCGATAGCTACGTTGTAGCTGCGTTGCTAACCGTTGGCGATACTTCCGTCACTGCTGCCTCTGTTGCTGAAATGGATAACGAGCAGGATATGAGAGAATGTGCTCAAGCTATCAAAGATCATCTATTCAAACTCTTCGAGTAAGCGTATCCCTTGCCCTATATATTGATGGAGTTTACTCACGGGTTTTAGCTTCAGGAAGACTCATACAAATGTTACAAAGAAGGACCTCGATGAGATCGCTGAACTGGAACGACAACTTGAAAGAAATAAGAAGTGAGGGGAGCCGTCGACACTATGCTATTCTTTTGATCTAGGCGGGTTCCGTCAGGTGTGGTAACTCGACAGGTTCAGGATTCTTGCGTTCCACATATGTATTCACATAATGCTGAACGCACGACATCTTTAATGTCCGATCAGAGCTAGCTTTGTTACTTCATACACACTTTACTAAGCTAGGCATCATCGGGAAAACAGCCATGGTTGTATTGTTTGTACAGCGCTAACTTCTTGGTGACCTTACTCGGTCCCAAATTCTTTGAGGAGGTACAGTGAGCATATGTGACATTCCTTTGTTTCGGCCAACTTAACGCCGCTAGGAACACAATCCATTTTACTTATTGATCTATATAGATGTGTAAATTGGTTCGATAAATTTGGTTGTAGGTATATGAGTAGAAGATCGTGTGGTAGCGATTAGGTACAAAGAAGTAAAGGTGAAAGATAAATGGGTTTCATTATACTCTTTTGGGTGAGACGATGAAATCGTATACGAAGGTCCAAACCCATCGCTCACTTGTGACAGGGATGAATCTACAAAAGCGGGCTAAAGGGTGGCCGCCGCGCTAGAATGTGGCTTCGCGATTCTATCAACGTCATTTCTCCTTCACCGCTAAACATGACTAAGGCGTTGCGTTTGTCGTTCCAAATAAGACGAGCATGTTTTGCACTGAACTTCTTTCTTGATCCTGATCCGTCGGACCCCAGGACGGGCTATTTGGACGCCTCCGCCACCTCAATAGCCAGAGTCGCAGAAGCGCTACAGGCCCGGCAAATTGGATCTCAAGGTCCAAGAAAGCCATACTTTCTCGCGTACATTCTTGAACATCAGTACAGCCAGAAGAACCTTAGTTACAAATTGCTTAAGAGAAACGACTACGCGCAAGCGAGCGTTTTGAAGCAAATATGCATGGATTTGGGGCTTCAAACTTATCTCGCCCTGTTGGGAAAACATGTTGAAGCTGGAACATTCCCGTTCGACTCGAATGATGATGCTGACTTTCATCCCATTGAACCTGATATGCTCATTGAAGACGAGACCATCTTGAAGCAAGTAGTTACCTTGAATGGAGATCCATATTACGGTCGTGTTCCTGTCATCGAGTCGCAAATTGCTCAGGAGCAATCTTTCTCCAGACGCCCAGATGAAGATGACTACTCTGGCTTTACTGGAAACGAAGGTGAGAGTATTGAATATTGGTAAATTTCCTCGACTTACATGAGAACACTATCCTTACTTCAGATTGGTACAGAAACTCAGTACTAGTCCTGGTGCCACGCTGTAATCAATCCGCCTTCCAGTCGTGTTATTGGCTTGGCAAATACAGATTTGCCAACAGCAATAAAGATCAGCTGGTGAGGTATCTTGAAAGCAAATACGAAATGGCTAGTGACCAAAAGGGTCAGATATGTCAGGCTATGCTGAAAAAATTGGTCGAGTCAGACACAATCTCTGGGACTTGCGACGTTCCAGAACACACTGCGTTGATTGTCCGGATTGGGCAGCAGCTAGGGCAGAACGACTATCCTCTATCGCTAGGTCCACTTCCTAAGTTCCCCGAGAATAAGATGTCTTTCCTTATTGATTCCCTTGAAAAGCTTTCTGGGGTAAATCGTTGGATGCGGCAGAATGTGCTCTCAACCATCGCCACAGAGATTCTTGACCCTGCAATTTGGTTCATGAGATTCATGCAGCCCTCAGAGTGGGAAAGACGGATCTTCAGCTATGGAGCGGAAATACAGACCGAAGAATTGAAACTTCTCATCACTCACCTCAGGACATTGTCTCTGACAAAGCAGCTTGAGAAGGTGCTCACAAAAATGGCCTTAGAGGACTTCCAAGAGTTTGAAATCGCTTCTTTCCGAGGGTTGCTTGGTGAAGAAAAATGGGGAGAACTATCGATGAAATGAAACAAGGACAAATAAGGAAGTGTCAAATCGAAGCCGGCTCGAAATGGATTAGGAAAATGTTGGCGTATTTGGCAAGTTGCCCATACTAGCGGGATCTTGATCTCAGCGTATGCCTCAAGAAGCTAACCTGGGAATGGAAGGACATGGAAAATGGTAGTGTTATATATTTCATTTGTTTAGGGACGATTGTGTCTTCGGTATTGGTCGGTAAACATCTCTAGCTTCTTCTCCAGGGAATGTTCTGCTGATGTTATGCGAATCAAGGCGGATGAGATACGTCGCAACTGGTAGTGGGATCATCATGGGGTACTACGGAAGCATATGTTGCTGAAGCACCTCAATCCGTAATTCTTGTATCTAGCTGTGGGGTTGAAGGTTACTCAAAGCGTACCACAGTGGTTCTCCATATCGGATTACTTCTGCTGGAAGTCTCATATGCTACTCTTTATAGCCGTAGCGCATGTCCGACGATATGTATCACAGTGAACAAACTTAGTGAACACATTTGACCAACTACTTCCAAAATAACTGCATCTACGTCACCGTCAACACAAACAAAATTATCATTCTTACCCCCTCAGCTCCACAAAACTTGCGCTCGATGGATCCACCCAAACTTTCCAACGTAAGAAAAAGAAATCTACAAAAAAACGGTGATGTCTCCGCTCTGCAATTCGAATGCAGGACCTTCTGGTTTTCTAATCTTACACAATTACAGCCAGACGTGCTACCAACTACACCAAGCGGAGTTTAATTAACCGATTTGTAGACAGGTTTTGTATATATTGTGGATATTCCTGCTGAGTTTTCGTTGAGAGCGTAAGTTCTGGAGCGGTGTACAAGAATGGAAGGAGAGGAGAAAGGGGATCGTAGCATTGAGTCACAGTGTGAATCCCGTGATTCGTGGGTTGGATGTGTGAGTCAACATTTCCCACGTTCCACACGTTAGACTTTAACGGGAGGGCTTTAGTCTTACCCGGTGAAAAGATGAAATACGGGTAATGGCCTTTACTCCGGCCTCTACTTGATAACCCCAAGAGTTAATCACGTGCGTCAATATTACTATATATATCAAACTAATCACGCATTCGAAGTTACCGCATCTCCGCCCGCAACTCCTATTCAATCCATCTCAAATCAAGTAATAGCTCCCAAAACTAACCCCAATATTCCTGCAGCAAAAGCGCCAACCCTCTGGCTCCCGGTAATTGCGGTAAAGGAGGATAAGGAGGATGTAAGATATGGATGTCCGGATGTGATGGATGCGGTATAGAGGTTTTGGAATATGGACTTGAGGTCCTCTTGTCCTCAATCAGTGTTGGTTCCATGACTTTCCTGATCGTACATCCGGTCGAACAAACTCGGAAAATCTCGTTGAAGGTAGATCGCAAAACGTGGCATTTGTCAAGAAGACTTCGATCGATCCTCTTTTCTACGTCTATATTCTCAGGGTGATTAGATTTCTGCAGCTGGGAGAGGATTTCATCGCAAATCGCCTCACCAGAATAGGGTCATGCCAGCACAGGAAATTTATACATGCCAGCATAGCTGAGCGCCACAGCTTAGATCCGCTATTAGATTAGGCAAAACGTTCTGAGGTAGTAGAGTGATATGTCTGCAGAGATACTTTTGGGGTTGGATTAACTGAGCCGTCATGTATATGTACGGCGTCGAAGAAGGGGTGTTTGTGGCACATCCGGGCGGGTAGATCTTACTGGTCTGCATTTCGCCAAATGCCCACGACGCCTCCTCCATGCATCCTCGCCGCATTTGCATATTGCCTGTCCAGGGGGTCTTGTTGTTCTTTCGGCCAGTGGCCTACAGTTGCCTGCTCCCCCTATTCTCGTTAGCTGTTCAGGCCTCCAGCATCCTCCCAACGCCAAGCATTGTAGCTCTTTTCCCATTTTCTTTCAGATTTATCTCACCTCTCGATCGAAGCTCTGTTCGAAAATGCTTCTCGAACTAATCGTTGCCTTTTTGGCTTCGTATCTCACATGGAGTCTCATAGCCATGGAGATCAATTACCGCCGGGCTTGTTCCATGGGTATACCTCTTATCCGGCTTCCCATCGACCCTTTGAATATTCTTTTCCAAGTCTTTGAGTCGCATGTATGGAAGATCCTAGACCGACTACCAACATGGACTCCTCTACCTACTTTCGTCCACTATGCTCGGCGAGGATGGTATTTCAAGGACAAAGCAGAATCGCACCTCCGATATGGACCAATATACGCGCTCGTCACGCCCTGCGACATCCATATTCAGATTTGTGATCCGGAAGCAGTTCATGATATTTTCTCTCGGCGGAGCGATTTCATCAGACCGAGCAAAATGTACAGTGAGTAGAGCAAAATCTAAGCCATATGGTGGAAACTTATCCCTTGTAGAACTACTAGAAGTCTACGGCCCATGCATTCCTACCGCAGACCAAGCAAATTGGGCAAGGCATCGAAAGGTACTCGCGGCCCCATTCAATGAAAATGTCATGTCGTTTGTTTGGAATGAGTCTCTTCGCCAGGCGCGGGGAATGATTGAGTCGTGGACAAGCAGCCGGAAACTCGAGGACGGAATTCCAAGCGTTGCCAAAGATACTCGAATTCTGTCTTTAAACATCATGGCCGCAATTGGCTTCCGCCGCTCGTTTGGATTTCAAAGCTCAACTTCAACTCAAGAGCCTACAGCCTCAACGGAGGGAATGTTCTCATACCGGGATGCCTTACAAATTGTTCTGGACAACGCGATATTAATTATGCTAATCCCCCACCGCCATCTCGTATACTCTTGGTTGCCAGCGAAAATGCGCCAGATTGGTAAAGCCGCAGCCAACTTTAAAACGTATATGGTACGAATGTTGGATGAAGAAACGGCGTCAATGAATAGAGGAGAGAAGGGAAGTGGAAGTTTGATGACATCTTTTGTAAGAGCTTTAGACGCACATGAAAGGGAGGAGGGAAATACGACAGGACCGAGAGGCCTCTCCATCAATGAAATATTCGGTAACATCTTCGTCATTAATTTCGCAGGGCATGACACCACAGCCAATACGCTGGCATTTAGCATGCTTTATCTTGCTTCATATCCAGAAATCCAGGACTGGGTAGCTGAAGAGGTATGCGAGGTGACCAAGGGGGTAGCTTCTGATGCCTGGGACTATAATGTGCTCTTCCCGCAACTGAAAAGATGCCGCGCGGTATTAGTAAGTTGAATAAGCTATCAATAGTGGCAGAACTAACTAGTAACAATGCAGCTCGAGACGCTCCGATTACATCCACCCATTTTATCGCTTCCCAAATGGACCAACGAACACCCACAAAGACTTCAAGTAGGTGAGCGTGTGATTGTGATTCCGCCTCAAACTGGTATCAGCCCCAGCGTCCTATCGAGTCACACGCATCCGCAATACTGGCCAGACCCGATGGCGTGGAAGCCATCCCGATGGATTGTATCTGATGGTTCAGACAGCGGCATTGCCAACGAATCGCTCTTCACGCCTCCCCGCGGTACATACTACCCTTGGTCTGATGGTCCACAAATCTGCCTGGGTGTCAGGTTCTCGCAGGTCGAGTTTGTCGCTGTGCTGTGTTATATTCTGCGAAATAACCGTGTGACGGTCGTTTCGAATGGCTCGGAAACGACTCAAATGATAGCTGAACGTGTGCGGAAAGTACTGGAGGACTGCGATTTCCAACTTCTCTTGAGGATGAAAGACCCAGATAAGATCCGACTTAAATGCCAAATTGTCAAGGCAAACTAAATGTAGGAGGGGTTGGGCCGCGTGGATCGATTCGGAACAACATTAGCTAAGAAACCTGGCGTGATACGACTTACGCATTTCTAAATTCTGTGGGAACGTCTAGACTACAACGTAGTTGATACTAATTAATGAAGATGATTAATAGTCGAGTCCTTTAGATGCATCATACAATGTTGCGAAGATCTGAGAGATCCGCTCGCAGGGTAACGCTTTCAATTCTTGGTAGTCCTTCGGCTATAAAACTGAGCTCACTCAACCCGCTACTCGTGTCTATGTTGTGACAAGGAAATTAGCTATAACTTCACTCTCATACTATACCCGTAATTTGGTCAAATGTGTACCGAAATCCCCCTCCTTACAGATATCATGCAATCGGAAGGCCAAATTTTTCAGCTGCATCTTCAAGTCGTAAAGCCTATCTTTTTTTATATAGGTAGAGAGCAGTCATTACATCTGGAAAACCATCTCTGGGAGACAAATGAGAGATGAAGAATACTCATGCTGAATCCTGGGCCTGCGCCGTATTCTGAACTTGACTCTTAAATTCCTTATTGTTACATGTACCAGAATAGGTTTCGTTATCTCTTTTTGCTCGATCCTGCCCTGGGTCGATGCTGTTCTTCGAATCACCTGATACAGGCGGCGTTGCAGTATACCGCGAGTCATCCATTTTCTCTCGTGTTTCCAACCGAGCAGCGAGCCTTGGATGTTTCGGATCAGCCAAGTCAAGAGTAGCAAGAAGATCTTCATTTTTGGTAACTGGCACTTCGCCGTCGCAATTGGACCAGGTGCCGAAGCCGACTTCCTCGTGTGCAAGACGCTGCAGTTGCATGGTGCTGTTCGTGTTCCACTCGGACATCGCATACCTGTCTAAATGGCGACGTTTCTGGTACCAAGATACAGTCCACTCAGCGGTGTAGTTGATCAGAATTATGAGCGCGCCAACGACAAAGGTGAAAGAGAGTCCGAAAATCGAGAAGTTCGCGTACGCCGTGCTTCGGATTTTCTGCGAGGGAAATCAGCTTGATGCATATAGTGAGCTTTTAGAAAAGAATTTCTCGGTTGAGCGCACACAAGATGATAAGGTGAGATGCATCATGCTCTCGAAATAAGCAGTGCGCCACGCGTGGTAGCTGTTGATGGCTGCTTTTCAGACCAGTGGTTAGAATTTTCAGCGCTCTTGTTTCCACAGTGGGCCTTTAGCTGCACATCACTGATGGCAGTTTCTTGAAAAGCCGTGGATCATTGTGGTGGATCACACCAAACCTCTCGCCAATCCTCTTCGTTGACGGTAACATTACATAGAGGGTGTGGGGGTAAGCCGGGCATTAAGAAATAAAACTCACCTGGTTTCTGCAAAAGTACTCTCCCTGCGCGTCTGTGGGAGGCTGATAGAATTGATGCATATTTGGATCCGCGGGTCCTGTAGCAGTATCTACCGCAGCGCCCTGCAAGGCGGCCAAGGATATATTGAACCATCTCTGGACGTCCAGTTCCCATTGATTGTTTGGGAGGGGGCCCTGGCGACCTGCGCCCAAGCTATATTTTGACATCAAGGATTGGGCACCGAGTAGACTGATTGGGACTTGTATGGTATACGCAGTTAAAGATGAGAGGATGATCCATTGTGCCATATTGCGTGTTGTTTCATCTTCATCTTCAAACGCTGAAAGGATATCAAAGATACCGCCAAGTGGTGAGCATCGCCTAGATTCCGGGAGTGTGGGTATGCAAACTTGATATTGTATAGTGCAGGCTAGAGGCGAGGCAGCGTTATCTGCCATGTATATTGGAACAGAAGTGTAGTTCCCTTTCGTGTACTTTCCTTGAGGACGGTGTGCAGAGTACCAATAGTCATCGACTTCTTCGGTGAAAATAACCTTGTTCGCTGACAGGAATACTATCATGACGTCGGCGTCTTCGCGTTGGAGAGCCTCTATAGGACGGAAAGTTGAGTTTTGGAGTGAAAATGAGCCATTGAACGTGAAGGCTATCCTTGATCTAAAAACGTTTTAATATCCACAATAGCAAACATATTGCTGTTTCACTTACTGTAGACCATAAGCAGGAGTCTCACTTTCACCATTCTCAAAGTTAATTTGATCGCTAAAGGTCCGTTGATGTAGGTATGTCCAGTTGCTCCTCACTTCCCCGGCTCCGTTGAGTGAAGGACCATAGAAGTACTTTTGATAAGGTAACATCAAATCAGCGCCCGAGTAGTTGTACGTGTCCTGATACTTGTCGGATAGTACTAGTGGGCTACAGTGGAGGACCTGACGAAAATGAAGACGCATTGATTCGGGGCCATTGAAGCCAAGGTCGAAGTGGCTGTCCAAAAAGTCGCTATCAATCCTGATACCACTGTCTTTGGTGCGACAAATGTCCTCCCTGAAGGGACAGCTTGCATCCCGCTCGATTGCACTGGGAAGGTGTGTTCTGACGAAAGTGGCGCATTTCTGGTTCAGACCTGAGCCTTCGGAGTAACAGTTTTGGGCGTAGTTTAAGAAGGTATTCATCCGTTGGAAACCGAACGGGTAAAATATATCATAGTAACTTTGAGTCGTGGTGTTTTTCGGAAGATTTTGAAAGCCACAGTATGGACTCGAAATTAAAACTTCGTCACCGGTTAAGGAGGCAATTCTAGAAGAGAAGACGCCGGCTACCGCAAAGGTAGAGGTTATGAGTATAGTATATGCCGTCAGAGGAAGCATTCGCTGGAATGAACGCTGACTCCGCCAAAACCAGATGAGTTGGATGAAATCCCAGAGGGTGTGTGTACCATCCGCCGAATTACGTAAGATGACTTGTCTCTGGTGGTATAATCCATCCCGAGCAGCCTTAGATGAGTATGTTTGGTGGAAAACGAAGCATCCGATCCTGAAAAGACTAGTCCCAACGAAAGCAACAAAGAGGGCTGTGAAAGCCACAAGCAAGTTGCCATTTCGTTGTGTTAAGGTAACTGTTGCCCCAAGGATTTTCCCGTGTGACCAGTTTGTCCAAGTTCCTAGGAGAACTTGACCCTGTGCGAGAATTTCGCTCATTTGAGGATGAGTGTGGCCCGTTGGGTGGATTTCTCGGTGGAAGTAAACATCAAGTTGCAACTTACGCTTTGAAGAGCCAACTAGAATACCTGCCTACCTGTTAAACTTGAGGACTTGGGTTGGGGGCCACAATGCTGCTTATGTAAGATTAATTTGGCTAATCTAGCTTTTCTTTCAGATTGGTGGGGATAATGCCCCCTTGAAAATTGAAAGATAAGCGCATCAATTATACAAGATGGTCTCGCGCCGCCTTCAGCTTACGGAGGCCGCTCAGGGAGTAAGGGTGCAGATTGGCATTGTCAGCTCTTATAACGAAACGGGCGGCAAGTGAACTCACTGTAGATCAACGGTTGTGTCCTTGATGGCGCCCGCTCGAATGTTCAATATCGCCTGCCATTTGCGACGACCCAAACAGCTGTGGATGGAGATGATTTTTAGGGACTACAGCAAAGTAGAGCATGCTTATTTGTCAATGAAGGAGAGGCAAAATGTGATCAGTAGACTCTACCGATAGATTCCGTGACTCTGACCATCTCCAGCACGACTATCTGCCCCAATTTAGATGTGCAGTCCGCACAAATCAATTCTTTTAGTTGGTAGGCTACATGCTGAAGCGCCATAGGTTTGATGACCTACTTTATGTCCCGTACACGAAGAAAGGATAGTAACTGAACTGTAATGGTTCGCCACTTCCTACCATTCCATATTCCTTCTCACATGGAAGCCCCATCGAGTATGATCAGGAACAAAATACCCCAAGAAAGATGCCAATCTAGGTACCACCACTCCACCTCTCCACTCTTCGGCCTTAAGCTCTCTCCCACTCCACGTAGCGTTCGCATCCGGAATGATTTGAAGCAGAGAGCACATCGAATTCCTCTTTAGTGGTGGCACCCGGACGAATGCGTAATGGCCATGGTGCGACGATGGAATGCTTGTCTAAATCTCTCATCACCAGACCATTTTGTTTGCTGATAATCCGTAGTCGGGTACTCTGCACGAACGAAGAAAATGCAGTATCGAAATCACCGCACATCGTACTTGCCTCTGTAGACCTCAGGAACTGAGGATGATACTGGGTCGTACCAAGCATCGCCGGCGTGATGTTCAGGTATTCCTGTAGCATAGGTAGACTGCTTCGCAATGCTGCAAGGTCCATTGCAGGGGTACGACGTCCCTCCTCAGCGACTGCGTTTATGAAGAGGGCAAGTAGTGATGCCTTAGGGTTCTGTGATTTGGGTCTCAGAAGTGGACCAAAAGCGGCGAGCGTTTTCTCGGGCCCCAGATAGCCCCGGTCAGTGATGTTGGATACCTGCTTGATGTAAGAATGGGAGACGCTGCGGGTGAGTTGAGCTTACCTCAATGCGGTCGAATGACACATCCTTCATCCCCTCTTGAAGCAGCCTAGGTAGATCCAATGCGTCCACTTGGAAGAGTTGTATGTTGATCTTGAACTTTGCCAGTCGACGACAGAACTTCAGCAGTAGGCTTCGTAAGAAGAAGAATAGACTACCGTAAACGTCATTCCGTGGCGTTGGAGCGGGCGCAGTGATGTCAGAGTGAGACCAACTACAAAGCGGGTCCGCGTCATCTTTCATCGGCCAGACGCCTCCCATTTGGTAGAATGTACTATATCAAATCAGTGGACGACAATGTTCCCATTGAGCACGTTGGACACATACGGATTGGGCGTGTCAAATTCTTCCCTTGAAGAAGCAAATGGCAACATTATACCATCTTCGCGGAACCTCGCCATACACATGCGCCGGCCGGAAGTTTGATTGTAAAGGGCTCGTTCACGGTAATCCAATCTCCCCGGAGCCAACATCACAGCTTTGCGGATTCTGTTTGCCTGTTCAACGGAAAGGTCATCCGGCACATGAAAGAACTTTTGCAGTTGAAACCATTGCTCCTTCTGTAAGACTAAACGCAAGGTTCTTGTACCGAACCTCCAAGTCTTGGCCTGTAGTGAGGATGCTGATTTCGATTGGATCTTCGTGCAGACATCGTCGACAAGAGGAAGAATGTTTTGCTGAAGAGACCCCAGCATAGTTGCTGGAATCACAGCAGAGTACCAAATGTGTATCATATAGGGAACAGCTATTTCAGGACCGAGGCTCAGTGCTGTAAGCAGCAGAATTGCATTTCGTGCCACAACATGGATGTTCCGATCGTTGATCGTTACATCGCATCGTCCTTGGAACGTTTCTGGCAGGCCTACAATTGACTTTACAACGTTTCTCATATCGCCTGAAGCTACAGTGATCAAAGCTCAGCATAGGTCTCCAACTCTAGAAGTCACTCGAAGCAAAGGTTCCCAACTTACCAGCGAACATGAGAGCAACATCTCGATTGTCATCGAATCCCTCGTTCCGTTTGTCGGTCAGGTTCAGGATATCCAGCGCCGGCATATTACCCCAAAGGTACTGGTGTGACCCAAATGTGGATAATAAGTTCGCGGGAAACAGATTTGGCTCGCCTGAATCGACGAAAGCCGGCCGACGTCGTTCACGATACCATTGCGGTTTCCAGTTTTCATGCATCAACGACGACTTGCAGTCCGCCTTGTGCTTCTTCCAATGGGCATTTTGACATTCTTTGCTGCAATACTAAAGTGAAACTGTCAGAAGACGTAGTCAAAAGGGAGTGTGTTGTGACTGAAGTCAGTCAATTACCTTGACAAGAAAACAGCCAGAGCAAGTGTGTTTAACGGCCTTCTGGCATGGCGAGACTGATGAGCCTTGCGATCCATCTATGTTCGCGCAAAGACCGGGAATCAACAGTGATGCATGCTGAGACGCCATTTCGGGAAGTAGCTCAGCAGGGTGTGTATAGTCTTAGGAATGAGGCAAGTAAGTGATGTTGTGAAAAGGTGAAAGCCGATCGTAGGGTTGCGGGCACCCGCCTCGTTTGCTGTTGGGCTGGTGAAATGTTTTACCCATGACTTAGAGACCGTATTCACCTGAGTTCCTTGCGCACATTCCAAACATTTCTCTCTGATGCATTTAATTTTGTGTTTTGGTCCATTCTCCCGTTCTCCTACAAGTGCTTCTTGCACAGCAGTTCTGAATGTATTACGTATATCGTGTCAATCCGAATTCATCCTTCGACGTTTCGGTTATGATAGCTACTACGAGACCACGATAGATTCGATCTTCAGGAAGAAGGTACTTCTGTCCCCGACCTTCCAGAATGCTACGTCTCGGAACCCAGTGTTTCAGCGGTAGACCTCTTCGAAGGAGGTGCAGGAGAACTTGACCGGGCAGCCTCCTCATTTGCTTCTTGTACAGGTCCTAACTCTGCGTTGAGGCCGCCCTTGCCGAATCTCCCAGCGCGTCTCATTTTCGTTGTGGTTGCACTATTCGACTTCTTCTCTTTCATAATGTTCTCGATGCCCCCACTGCTACCCATCCCACCGCTTTGTGCGAATGTAGTTGCTTTACGGAGAAGTTTTCCAGGACGTACATTTTCCGAACTTTCGGTCGTTGCTGGGCGAGAGGCGATCGGCTTTGGGCTCAGTAGGTCGTCAAGGCCGAGAGTATGCATGGCTCTAAGCCAGTAAGATGTTGGAGATTGGATGGAAGCACTGGTAGATGACACAGGGATTGAGACAAGGTCGTAGTTTGCGGGTGTCGTGACTTTGAGATATAGAACCAAAGCTAGATACTCCATGAGTAGCGTACCCGCGCAGACTGGAAGTAACAGTGCGCGGATGAAAAGCATGATGGCTTTCAGAAAATACATTAGACTCTTGGTTATTACCTCTTTCCAGTTGCGGCCATTTTGACGGGCACGTTTTTGGTCCTCGTCGCGGAGTCGTCCAGCTCTCTCCCTGATGAGTAGTTTCTTGATGTTTCTAGGTGTGTATTCGAGAGGATCAAATTCTCGGCCTTTTTCTAATGATCTTTCGATAGAAGATTTCCTTAGCCCAGTCTTTTCTAAAAAGGAAACATATAGCTCTCGAGCTCGAAGTACTTCATGGGCCGGGATTCCGACGAATATCGTCTCCCAAATAAAGAAGACATAGACCCAGCCACCGGTGGTTCGACGTGCTCTCGGAATTGGCGTATGCCGAGCTGCTTTATCTTCATCGATAGCAATTGCGCGATGCTTCCAATCGCGTCGTCGGTGATGTCGCATGTGATGGCGAAGTCTATTTGCCCCAATGCTCTTTATCGATTGCCAGATGTTGAGGATGTTTTCAACGTTCATGATAATCAACAGTGTCAACACAGTAATGCATGGCAAGGCAATGGCGAATGAAGTAACTACACTGTAACTATTTCCCATCATTTGCATGCCGAAGATGCTCTAATTTGCGTGTAAGTAGCAATACACTAAGTGGGAAAGTTGACAGCTTACCGTACAAAAGGATAGTGGTAGGAATAACAAGTTCACATATGTAAGCAGCCGAATATTATCTCCTTGCCGGACAGCAGTTCGACTATCGAATAGTGCAGATGCTGATGCGAGACCTTCACGAAGATCCTTAACCTCATTGATGCGTTTCCTAATCCTTTCGACCTTGGTTTGCAGCTGTTTGATGCCTAAATCTATGCTTCTTTCTTTCATCTGCCATTCTTTTCGGTCGAGCTTATTATGCCAGAGTTTCTTCATAGACTCCTTTTGGAACTCTTTCCAGGTGTTAATAGTAGTGACCAGCTTTTGCTCGAATAGTTTGTATGATTGTAATGCCCAGTAGTAGGTTTTGGCATGAGAGAATTGAGGATCATCGGTCATCAGCACATCTCGATCGGCAGTGAAGACGACTTGTTCAGGTGACATTATTTCGGAGTCAACAGCCGCGATGGCGCTCTCCCACCGCCATGATACATGGTGAAGGGCGACAGCTATCCATGAGAGGAAAAGCATAGCGTGAGGCTGGCTAGGATCAAATGGTCGGAATGAGCGAGCTCCAAGGTCCTTTGCATAGGGGTCTTTCCAGTAAGCCTCTTCAAGCTGGAAGCAAGTGCCTATATCTAGATGGTTGACGAGTAAGAATGAGAGTGTTTCTTCATGAATATGCCGGATGGTGCCGGATTTCTCCCGGCCAAAGGGCGCCGATTTTCTCCACGACCTTGGATCTTTTCGAACGTACTCTGGATCAGTGTACTCCGATGACACATAGTAACAAGAGAAATGGTACTCGAAAGTGAAGGAGCTCCATCCCTAACGTGAATTAGTTTCAGAAGTGTGCGGCTAATGTCTAAGACGCTTACCATGTCTCGAAGTGTTAATAGGGTGACCTTGCCCCAATTTGAGAATTTTAGATGACGATCAATGAAATTGGCGATATAGCTAACGTCCAATCTAAAATCGCGTTATTGATATGACGCGATAGGTAAGGCTACAGGGTCGAACCTACTTAGGTGTGGATCCAAGTATACATGCTAAAACCATCGGAGAAAGGTCAATGATTTGCATTAGACGTACGGTGGGCGTTGCGCTCTCCTGCTTATCTGATTTGTCCCAAATCGGTCGCTGCTTGATGGACTCCCAAAGCTCATCATGATTTCGATCTAAAGCAGAATCTCGAAAGAGGTATCTTTCCGTTATTTTCTTTGGGATATCAAAATCCTCAACGAAAATACTACATCGAGAGAGGACGTCTCTATCCGCGCGCTTTAAGAATTGTGAGAAACAGGGGTAGGCGCCTTCGTAGCTCCAGGATGACCACGATCTGCGCCATGTCATGACATTATCAAGTGTTGGAGGTCGAGCAAAGGCGCAGTAAACTCTGATAAACTCGGTATAATGATGGGCCTTCTTGGCGGAAATGATCTGCCATATCTCTTCCCAGCTTTCCTTGATTGGTACGATTGACACGAAAGGTTCTGGAGGCCCCGAGGGCCAGATGTTGGCAGCGTCGACTTTACGTTGGGTCAACCGGTGTCGCGCTTTGTCGACTCTGCTGGCACTGGTGCGGATTCTGTGTAACTCCGATTCCACAGACGTATTGCGATTGCTTTGGCTGAGTCCGGCTGTCCCATGTGACTCTAGTGGATGCCCCTTGGATGACTTTAGTAGTCCCTTGGATGGGCCAGGCGTCGCCATTATCGATCAGTACCCATCAGCTAACGTAGAACTAGAATCTGAAATGCGCGAAACAGAGCTACGAGGTCGCATCTTAACGAATGGAGGGCATGTAGAGGTAAGAATATGGGGTGGCAGGGAGCTGAGCTGAAAACCTCCAGCCTTGTGCATCGTTGCATCGTGGGGGCCAAAAGGTGTACAGGACTTGATTGGATTAGGCTGTTACTTCCGAACCTGAAAACACGTCTTTCATCATACTCAAGAGTTGATCTTCCTTTTATCTTCTCGCATTATTAGATGAAGTCTCATGCTTCCACCTGACTCGACTTTCCCATCTGGTTGGCGTGGTAGTCTCCAACCTGCCAGCAAGACGCGTCCGGTTCAACTTCGGCTCAGCCTCAAAAGCCGGGTTGGCTTCTTCGAGTCTAGCATTTGCTGAGATCATATATAAACGCGAGCACTAAATACGAGGCCTCTTCTGATTCGTCCGTTG
>AJFK01000393.1:0-17379 GCA_000467715.1 Hysterium pulicare CBS 123377 | reverse complement strand
TCGGGGGTAATAGAAAGGCTTACCGCAACATCAGAAGTCGTAAATCGTATGTGTATCACCATCGCCATTACATGTACTTGGAATATTATTTGTATTTGATTAGAGATAGAATAGAAGGTGTCGTAAAACCGCTAGCCAGCCCGGAAGATGAGCCTGACTCGCGCTAAAAACACCTGGGGTAACGCCTTGCGATGCCGCAAATAATACATCCAAACTTCAGCACAACTGCCGATCCTTGTGACAATGACCTTTGAGCGCAGTGCTACATTCTCCGCACCCCGAGTACCCACTCATTCAAGATAGATGATTGTGTTTGAGCAGTTTTCAGTGTCCTCCGGTCGTCGGCAGTCCGAGATACACCTTGAATGAATCGTAAATAAGCCATTGGAAGGCCTGTTGCGAGTCAGCTTTCTTCCCTCTATGGATACTAGGGCAGGGGCCTTCTTACTGTCAAAGTCCCAATCATCACAATTCTTACCGGTAGCCCGTTCCAAAGGCCACGGAAGCCAATGTTGCTATAGATTCTCGTCATGGCTTGGCCTGCGCCCTCGCCCGCTGAGGGAAGCAAGATGGTCAGTATGCTTGATCCATGATTATATAGAGAAGGTCATGAATTTACCTTTACGGTCACTGTTCAGCTTCGAGACCATAACATCAGCGGGGTGCGAAACAACTGCACACCCTATACCCGCGATGTAACCACCGAGGAAAGAGACACCAGTCTGCTGAAGACCATTGTAGCTCTGCTTAGGCTTCCCTAATGTCTTGTAAATTTGCTCGACCGCCTTCTCAAACGTCGCGAACTTGACCATAGTATACGGAATCTGTCTCCCCCAAAGCGGATACAGTCCCTTGTATAGTCCAGCATACCCTTCTTGACTGACAACCTTACTCCAGCCTTCCCTCAAATTATTTGCATAAGGAGGCAGAGTCGTCTGCATGCGGACTTTGATCGCCTCAAAAGGGCACAGCGCAATATCCGCGAGAAATTCGGCAGAGGCACTGGCTGCGAGGTAGACGACTGTTTTGTTCGCATTGGGCGCAAGCTTATCGCCGTAGAGGTACTTGAATACTTCGTAGAACCCATATTTGCCGGCGCCTTGAAAAGAGTATCCTACGAAGGTTGGGGCCCATCCGAAAAAGACGCCACGAAGGCCTTCGGCGCTATAGATGGATTTCCAGGCTTGGAGGTTTGAGGAGTAGATCTTTGGATCGACTTGGCGGCGGCATTTCACCTGTGTAAGAGTGTTAGTTTTGCAACTTGAGTTGAGACATTACTTGTCGATACTGGAAGGCTGTGGAAGAAATGAATTCCGGACAGCTGAATATCTAAATTATAAACCATTACTTACCAGATCCAGAGGCGTAACAGACGTATGTGTTGGTCCACAAGCTGGGGTATGTTAGAACAGATCGCGTCTCTCCTATTTTGACCAATTGCTCACCAATGACACCACCAAGTGTGCATGCACCAAAATAGGTGCCTGAAAACAGCTCTATCTTGCGCTGCGGCTTCAGAGCGTCGATTTTACTAGACATGTCTGCGAGGGGGGAGCTTGCTCGAACCTGAAGAGCTTGGTTTAGGTGTTACAGCGAGAGATTTGCACAGCAGAAGGGTATGCAAAAGGTCAATGGCAATCAGAGAGCAGAGATACACTTGAAAATGGGAAGAAGTGCAAAGGGTGAAGCTATGCCGTGCTTCTACTTTTATTGTTGGCCAAGATTGTTATTATGCTCCCGCAACATCCGTTATCAGGCTTGCACCATGACGTACATTAATGGAGCTCGAAATACGCTAACATGGCTGACTAAAAGTCTGTCCTCGAGCAGGATCCGCACCAACCCCACGGTTTCTCGCTGATCATCAAACCCCAAGGGCCAAGCGGCTTGCGAGAAGACTGGAAATTGACTTTAATATATTGTGCGACATAGTCTATTCCTATTACCGTTCCTTGTTCAACCCCATAAATCAAAGAAGTCCTATATAGCAGTTAAGAAGCGCTCCAAGTTCCCACCTAAATGCAGCCCGTAGGCTTTGTAGAACAAAGGACTCCTACAATGCAAGACCGTTGTCGCGTTCTGTTCCGGGCATCAAGTCGAACACCCATTGCACCGAGATACAAGCCCAAAAGATTTCCTTTTCCAGGACTCTTGGTGCCTAATTTATTCCAAATATATGTCGAGGTAAATCCAACCTCTGGAAACAAAAACGAAAGTGCCCCCATATGCTTTTTTGTTCCGAGTAGACAAGAACAACTTCATGCTTTGTGTAGACGCGAGTTACTTTGGAATATGATATGGCGTATGCGAATCGAGGCTCGGTGAGCCAATATTGACAGGAATAAAAGTACCTTAGTAAAAGTTCGGTTGTTGCCCTAGTCGAACGAGAAGGTGGCGCGCTGAGTTCTTAGGATAGTGTCGTAAGCCTTGTCGGATTGTTTAGGTCGCGGCGGAGAAAAACGGGCCATTTGTACGGATTGTAGACGCATTGCCGTGTGTATTAATTGAAAGAAATGGCTAATAGATCCATTCAGCAAGCGTCAGACATAGTGACATCCGCAGTGTCTACAGAGACAGGGCGTGCCTCGGAGTCGTGTTGCATCGAATGGTCAGGCATGCTGGCTGGACTGCTTGACCGGAAATCGTCCAAATATTCGTCCTCTGGTGGAGAAAACGACCACACCTGCATGTTTGTCAGTCTTGCCGAACGATAGATGTGGGTTGGCGGAAGGTTCGTGAAACTCACCTCCATGATGGTTCTGCCGCCTCGGCTGGCCATGATGACCGCCTTCTCCTCCTCAAAGACGACCCTCCATACGGCCTCCGCAGGAGAGCTCAATTCTCTTACTAAAGTGCCCTTCTTCAGGTCCCATACCTTCACTCGCCCGTCACTACCCCCACTGACAATCCGTGTGTTATCGAATTGAAGGCTTGTGACGCTGTTATCATGGGCAGCCAAGCGGTGAATAGCTTGGTAATCCGATAACGACCAGACACGGACGGAACCATCAGAGCCTCCTGTTACAAGAATGTCTTCTCGCATTTGAAGCTGTCCAACAAGTGATGTGTGACCTTGGAGAACTGCCAAACATTTGCTTCAAACATTTGTTAGTGATGGTCTGTAATGCATCAGATACTGACTTACCCATCCGTGGGATCCCAGATTCGCACGCTTGTGTCCAAACTTCCGGTGGCAATTTTCTTGCCGTCGAAAGCAATGGCGTAGATCTGACTGAAATGACCGGTCAGCGTTCGTAGGCATTTACCCTCCGATATACTCCAGATTTTGGCCGTGGTGTCGTAGCTGCCGGATACAACAATGTCGTCGTGGATCTCAAGACATCGAACACTAGCTTGGTGCCCAACGAGGACGTGCTTGCAAATGCCTTTCTTGAGGTCCCAGATCCTTAGCGTAGTATCTCTCGATCCTGAGATTGCGGTGTTGGCATCGGACATTTTCAGGCACCTCACAGTAGAGGTGTGTCCACGTAGTGTGAATTGCGGTGCCCTTTCCCACGTAAGCATATATGGTGACAACCAAATCTAAATTGGAGAATCATACCCAGTTGCAAGGTTCCAGACACGGACATCTCGGTCACATCCGCCACTGACAAGAAGATCACCCCAGGGCACCATTGCCCAGACACCCATGACATGGCCTTGGAGAGTCTTCTGGTGGTACCCGTTGACATCAAAAACATGTATCTTCGCATTGTCTAGAGCCACCACAATGTATTTCTTGGTCAGATGTAAACTAGTAACGACACCTTGGTCTGGAGTGATTTGTCGAGCATCGCAAACACCGCCGGTGCGCCACGCTGTTTCGACCATATACCGCTGCTTAAAATGTGATCTGTATGTCGTAGCCTTCGGGAGACGCCGGTGTCTTCTTTTAGCAGCTCTATCCAGGCTTTGGGTCCTTAGGTTTTCTGTCGCACCACCGGAGGTCACATCCAAGTGGTCGATAGGTACCTCCTCGTCGGGCCATGACTGCCGCGCTGATGAAAATCTTGAGTAAGGTTTCGTATCGTGATCTCCTTCATCACCAGGGTCGTCTTCTTCGTTACGATCTTCTTTCGATAGACTGCGGTAAGAGTACTTCAAGCATAGCAACCTCCAGGCAGTGTCGTCGTTGACGAGCTCGCGCCATTTCTCGGATACCTGAGATGCTCGGGCGAGGGTAGTGGGATCATCGACGCACTCCAAGATCTAACCACACTACATTAGCAGTTCGTTTTTTTCAGTGACATATTCCATGTTTGCAAAACTCACACGTAAACACAGTTCCGTCGGTAGTACCATGAAAGGGTCTTTCTTTAACCTCGGGCTCACGAAATCTGCTACAAAACTGAGTTGATGGCTATTGCACAAGTTCAGAAGCTCTCCAAGTAGCCGTTGTTGTTCCGCCTCGTTCATCTCACTGAAGAGAGCCCGTATACTTCTAACTTGAGAGTCTTCATGTTCCGCTGCTGTACTCCAGTCAGGAGCTCGTTGTGTTGGTGTGGGACTTGGCGCAGGTGTCGGGGGGGAGGCGGGCGCCGATGCTAATAAGTTATGAGGAATCGTGGAGGAAGATAGTGGACTCGTGGGAGTGTGAATGGGTCTAGGTGCTGAGCGCGACATCATGCCACGCTTCCGTGAATGTGATGTCGGAGAAGCGAACATTGTAGGCCTTGTACCCATAGCGGAGGGAGAAGCACTCATTTCTGCGTCGGAATCGAGCTGTAAGCCAGGCGCATTGCTATCATGCTGGTCGTCGAAATAGCTCTCATCCATCTTGAGGAGTGGTTTCCGAATGATTCGAAAGCGCAGGGTGGGGGCCCGGAAGCAGCGCTCACTTGCTTCTGTGATAACGAGACTGAAAGTCGGGCGCAACGTCTTTAAGGCTCTACGAGGTCATTCAAACCGATCCGGTCGATATAAGGGAGAGAAATCTGGAGGTGTGCAACAGGGAGCTAGTGTTTCGGAGTCGAAAGGGTGTGGATTGGTATAAGCGTCAGGAGCCGCAACCAGGCGAATATTACAGACTATGGGGCCCAAGAAAACAATATCTCTGGCATGGAGAGGTTGGCTCCAAAACAATTGAAGGGCACGTAAGCGGGTTGTTGAGAGTGTTGATAGTTCGACGGGAAAGATGAGGATGGAGGTAGGGATTCACCACGGCGGTTCCAACCTTGGTCGAAAGCAAAGCGACAGCAGACGCCTGACCAAGGCTCCTAACGCCTCAGCACACGACACCATTCACCCCTGCATCCAGTAGATGCCGGCTCTAACCCTAAGACAATGTTCGAGACGACTTTCCATGTATTCCCGTTCCTGAAGACCAATATTGATCCACTGCCCAAGAACGTCAAACATTTACTTTGGTTCGGGCTGGCTCCATCGTGGGCGCGCGTTATGTTGCTTGTAAGCCTAAACCTTTTCGAGAACAGTACATGCCCAGGCTTTGTGTATCCATGGATGTGAGCACGTCCTGGATACCTGGCTTGATGAGGGCAGCTAGACGTTATAGCCTTTACCGAGTCCCAACTGATCTGTGTAGACTCCTAGCACCAGGCTACGAATTGCGACTTTTTCGAGTAATTGGAACTGTTGAAGGCAGGAGGCTTACTGACGTAGGTAGGTAGGTACATAGGTACTCTATTACGTGCACGCCCCTGTTGAGAATTCACAAGCATCTTAGGTACGCCATCATGGGCCTAGCGTGAACGTCCTATTCCCACCTGCAATGAACCTCAAGTTGGCCTCATGATTTGTTTACTATTAGCGTAATATGCTACACTCAGTATCACCTTCTTGGAAGTAGCGGAACGCCTTATGTCAATTGTCTTACGTGAGTAATTCTCAGCGTGATCCTCTGTAGGGACGGATTACCTGGTGGCCTATTCATAATTCAAGTCCAATATGCGCCCTGTTTTGGATTTATTATCAGGCTTGCGCTTCACACTTGGGTATGCCTCACGGGTGATGCAAGACTTTGCAATGTTTTCAGATGAATGCTACCATAAGATGTTCTCCCGTAAAATTCAGGCTTAGCCAATCTTTTCCGTTTGGTCAGGTACGCTCTTTAAATCTTTTCAAAAAACAACGTACATCCGATAAATCGCGTCGGGAGGGTCCATCAGAAGGCGATTAGATCGCTCCTGCGTCGGGCCCAATCTATAGACGAGACATCGGGACATAATATGATCACAGGCACGTGCCTCGCGCAAACGTTTGCATGCTCCAGAGTCCGCAATAACAAGAGCTCTCTGATGACAACGCTCACGGCAGCAAAAGTACTTCGATACTTTACGCAAAGAGCAGTTTAGATTTAGATGAGTAGAAAAGACAAACCGTATATCAACGTGGATATAGGTTCAGAACAATACAAATCACGTCCACATTCGAACCCGGGTGGAGCGTCATCGCAACCATGCGGGCGATAACACAAAGCCTCGGACCGCTAAGGGCTCCCAGTAGTGCCCAATGCTATACGCCGTCGCTATGCTTAATGGAATGAAACATGCATGTCAAATAATTCAGGTAATGTGCATGGAGAATGAATCCATATACCACAGAACTGCAGGGGGGAGTGGGTGAGAATGCTACCGTTGAGGTATTGGAATGGGCAAGTTGATCCATTTAGATTCTCCTTCTTTGGGATGTTCATTGATCAGCAGAAGCTTCCTCCCACCGCAAAATCCGCCGGGCCCAGCAACGCGCTCAACATCTTGATATGACCCTTCCAGTTCCGCTGCAGTTGCATTCCCAGATAAGGCGACTTTAGGATCTTTGTACTGCCATACCTGGTCAGTAACGATCTGACCTGGCTCGTCTGTCCTTCGAGGGTTGAATCCCGGAAGACCCGCTAGATGATTCAAAATATTGTGGACAATGGAATAAAGGCGTTCTGGTCGGCGGGTCAACGACAGCCAGCTGAGGGTCTGCTCATCGTAGGCAACTCGAATGTATGGATTCATATAGATACCAGTGGTCGCGGACGAATCGCTTCCGCTTCGACGAAATTGCAGATCTGCATGAATGAGGCAGCATTCGGAAGAGTCCCAGAAAATGTCCTCTTCGAATCGAAAGCGGAGCGGAGTAGCTGTCGAGTTTGGGTCAAGAATAGCTGAATCGAGATGATGGTTGCCAGCATCTTGCAACCACTTTGCTTCGAATGCGGTCATGCCGCCCCAGCAGCTCCGGACCCGGACTGCATCCTTCTGATCCACAACATCGCGCCTGCTAATGCCGTCACCGGCATCTGTAAACCATGGAAAGAATGGAATGCCCATACTATAGCCGTCCAGATCGCGTGTTGCAAACCTATCGTAGAACTTGAAAGGGTTGATGAAATCCACAGCGCACACAGCGCTATATTGTGTCCGTCCACTAGCATCCACGTTCGTCGAGAAGAGCAGTTGTGCCGCTTCCACAGGGTCGAACATAACATCGTTTACGAAAAGTAGCTTATCATATATTACATTGGATTTTCCAAGAGGTTGCAGTGCTCTGTTTCTAACTTCTGCAAGGAACGCAATCCGTTTGATTCGTTGGTCGCCAGAAGGAAGGGTTACGCGGGGGATGTCCTCGAATGGAAGATGCTCGGAAATGACGGAAGAGTTGCCTACGTCGTTAGAGAATCATTTTCGCCGGAGTGCAATGGAACCTACACTTCACTCGTTTCTTGAATTCGACCAGGGATTCTTTCGATCCTGCATCCGGGTCATTTTCGTAGACACTCAAATATACGTTTTCCGGTCCCAACAGATACACAAGATCTATAACTGCTTTCCCCCATGCCCCCCCAGAGAGATGACCATCCTGTTCATATATACTCGCGGCGATAAAGACCTTCTCGTTGTTGATGTTCGCACGTCCCGGGGTTGTGGAGCGAAGCGATCTGTCGCGAAGTTCGTCGTAATGAGCGGGCCGGTGAGTATACGAAGGTCGAAATACTGTGACGAAGAGGATGAGAATCGCGAATAAGTATGGAAGGGTAATTAGTGGCCAATAGAACAAGCGCAGTAGCCCTCGCCGACGTCTCCTGGGTCCAGATAGATGAGTATACGCAGTGGAGGTTTTCGAACTGCTTCGTCGTCTGGTTCGGAACCATTTTGGGAGGCCCAGCCAGGGCGAGTGAACAGATCGGTCGTCGATGCCAAGACCATCGAATGAATCGTTCGATGACCGTGGCACAAGCTCATAGTCTTGTGAGGAACGACGGAGTCTCGCTGCCATCGAGGGTAATAATAAATGGCAGAATCGCAAGAGGGGCCATGGGGATGCAGCGACGTGGAAACATTCTAGAAGGATTAAAGGAGCGAGGCCGTGCAGGTGCAGTCAGGGCTGTGGAGTCAGCCATTGTCCCTAGCGTGGTTAGCTGCGCACAGCGGAATAAAGGTAGGGCTCGATCTACGGACATACACGTCCACCCCCACTCAGATATCAACAACATGTCTTTGTCAATTGGCCATCCGTTATGCTAGCAATCTTTGGTTGTTGTCTGCGACCGATGAAATCAATCGCAAAGAAGAGATCAACTTCGTGAGCTAACCTTTCACTTCCTCGGACTACGATTACAAAGAGCGAAACAGGTGTACATTTTACATGAGCGTTCTGAGTCGGTGGCTGGCATTGAATGCCCCCGGATCACAAGAGCCTGCTCTTCTGGGTGTCTTGTAGTGAGACTGAGTCGAGGTTGGGAGGTAATGGATTACGCAGAGGACCAAGAAGTATTTCACCGTTGTGGTAGCTGATGTTATCGTGGGATGGCGCATTCGTCGCGTTCTGATGACTTCTAACGTATCTACCTAAGGATTTCAAATTAGATTAATTCTAAGTTCCTTAGATAGGTGAAGTCTGAAGGCCCGTTCGTGTGGCGTGATGAAAAGCTCGAACTACAAGCAATCTGCCCAGAATTGGCTCAAGGACCTTGAACTCGTTGTCATGCGACGGACTTCTCATTGTTGTCACTTGTGTCAGTAGGCTTGTTCAATTTATCCCCCTCTTCCTGCTTGCCTTGACAGGACGTTCGGCTTGCTCGCCCGTCTTCACTTCATGAACGTCACTCCACAACAACGTTCGTCCTCTGCACTCGACCCAGAGCCTCTGCCGGACTTCCTACGTAGGCTTGAAGCTTGTGTTGATTCACTCCAACACTTCCGGCTTTCCAAGAAAGGCAAGTACATTCTGTCGTTCGCGTCTCCATTCGTCTCCCGGCACGTCTTTCTCACCACGCACACTTCGCTAGAGCAAAACCTCAGTGCCCAGAAGGCGAAGGCAACCTCATCATCTTCCCTTCAACCAGCGCCGGACGGCCCAGTCAGTGAAGGACACCGGTCTTCGACGGCCTTGTCAGCCCAAACGGAGGCACGTAGTGAGCACCACAAGCAGAGGAAGGCGCAATCCGACGCTAAGCCACTGCCAAAACAAACCCACGGTAAGATGCGTCATTCCTAACACAATGTCTCTTTACCTCACTGACAATATCCCACGTAAAAGACGCCGGAATGCAGCAATCAAGATACTCTGGGCTACACAACGCTCCCTCCCGTACTACTGGAGAAGCACGTGCATCAGGTGGATGGGATGACCCTTCGACTCTCGCGACGTCGAAACACGCACCAACGGCGCCGATGGCAGGCCAGGCTCAATCCAGGTCTGCTCCAATCAATCAAGCTGGCATGTCTATAGCTCCGTCGGTTCCCGCTAGATACACCTCTCAAGATGCCAGAGCGTCCCTCACGCCTACCAGTTCACCGATCGTCACTTCTACCAAATCATCGAATCCTGCGAACGGTGGTTCTGTAACAACATCTGTTCCTGCAGCAGCAAATGCGTTTAGAGCTGTTGGCAGTGCCGCAAAGTCACTTTGGAACGAGCGTCAAGATCCACCACAGCGCTTTTCCGTGAAATATTCCGCAGTTAAAGTTGGTGGAAGCAAGGGCTCTACCGTAAAAATCGTTGGGAAATCGGCGCCTAGCGCAAAAAAGCTCTTCAGCGACTTTAAAGCTGTGAGCGAAGAAGACAACCCTATTGCGGAAAAAAACAAGGAGTCGGAAGACAACCTTAATCCGGTGCGCAGCGAAGTCGAGGCTGTTGTGGACAAGAGCCAGCAGCAGAAAAAGGGCCCCAAGCCTAGCACAGTGGGTAGCATGGAGGCTGAGCTAGAAGCCAAGTTTGCCTGGCTTGCCTCCTCGAGTCCGCCTACCGAAGCAAAAGTTGAATCGGAAAAGTCTAAAGCCCCCGTTCCTCCAACTCTTGAAATTCAGAGCCAGGCGATTCCGACCCAGGAGATTCCGCCAATAGAGACTCCAGCTTCACAGAAGCAGCGTTACGAGACCATGTCGGAGGACCAGCTTGATGACGAATACTTCGAATTGGCGGCTAGATATCTCAGCTTTCTGCCCGAGGGAGCACAAACACCTTTTCCAACTGATGCCTTCAAACATGTGGCGGTGCAGATACGAGAGGCTGTAACATTCTCCAGCACAATTGGCACCGTCTCATCGAAAGAGATCAAGGAAAAGTACGTTGCTGCTGCGGCAAGTCACCTCAACAGCCTTGGGAATAACGCCGAAAACAAGGTCAATAGTTTGTTTATCTATCAGAGCCTCGGCGAGAACCATGGGGACTTCCTTCATCTTTGTGCTACTCTGATTAGCAAGGAGGTCTTGGGGGTAGATATAGACGAGCTTATTAGCCTTGCGAACGCCATTGCAGAAGTTCTTTCCGTGGAACTTGGAGAAGTCGAAGAAACTGTTCTTGGAGGTCCTACTCGTCAGGAGCATAGTGCCTCTCCAAAAGACTGCGCGACTTCTATCCCCCGCGGTAACAGCGCTATCGAACACCGCGGAATGCCGGTAGTTGCTGTGCAGAATGGTACCGCTGAAACAGTCCATGCGCTGCAATTTGCATCTTGGCCAGACCGTGAGAAGAGAGAGAATCGTAAGTTTGACTTCTTCTTTTACTTATCCCTAACATCAGACCTTTTTGATTGAGTGTCTCTAAGCACAAGCTCCAAGCCCCAAATGCCTAGCACATATGCTACATTTGCTCCTATTGCTAACCTTACTCTAGCGGCTCAAATCCGCACTGTCTCTCTCAAGAATGTTTCAACTGTCACCACCATCAACAAGCTCCAATCCTTGGTTTGGGGAGGCAAAATCGAGCGCTTCATCCTGAACCCGGGAGAGAGCGAGGCACGTGTGAAATTTATGACAGCAGAAGGATGCAAGAAGTTCTTCGACGCGACGGGCAACGGCATCAGCCTTCCTACCAAGGAAGGAAAAGATATTTTGGTCCTTGTCGAACAGTTGGGACCGAATTCGACGAATGATCTACTCCAAAACATGGTACAGTTGGATACGACTCGATGTGTACGAGCCATAGACGCGGAGAAAGATTGGCGTGATCCTGCTCTGTTCAAGCTGGCGCGTGGTCCCGGTCGTGATGTTGATAAGATCGTGAGGGGCACAACTCCAGAAGGAGTAAGTATTCTGACCTCCATTTTCCCCTTTCGCCTTCGGAATGCAATGGGTTGCTCGTGGTTTACTGGCCTCTTTTGAGCTCGGTAAAGAGGCGAAGATACCCCTTGCTTCCCTGAGAGAAACCCTATTGATGGCGTTGTACCTCAATCTATCTCTGGATGGGTAAAAGATTGGCTCCATCCTATTGCCACAAATATTGCGTTCTAAAATGAAACAGCACAGCTAACATTCAATAGCGTTTCTATATAGACTTCCGCTTCGGCAACGTCATCCATGCGATGTCCTTTAGGCAACAATTATTACATCAGGAAGACGATTGGGAGCAATGTTCGATTTGGTTTGCCCCTGATCCCTGCGAGATTCACAATGGGGTCCACTTCGATGACTAGGCCTCATCGATTGCTTCAAAGTCGCAATACCAATGTTCAGGTCGCTGGTTCGATGGCGATAACGTTCGTTCCTCTTGTTCAATGGTGAGTGGTAGAAGTCAATGACGGAGGTTAATGTGAGGATGAGGATAGAATCATCAGAGGGAGGCACCATCGGCATCTTTTCACGACGATAGCGTGTAATCTCGTCACCTATCTCGAGTGTACGGGTAGATATTCACATAAAATTGACTTCAAGTGTCGCGAAACAGGGCATACCACATATTTGTTGCATGTTGCGAAGCGGAACAATCAACCAGTTCGTCCACACAGTATCCAAACTGTACAAACGTCTAAATAACCTCTTGGTATCATCTTGAGAATTGGAAAATCACCGCTTCGAATGATTGTGGTGTACCCCGAAATTGTATATGCGTGTCCTTTGTTTTCTGACTAGTCCCATCACAGCTATTCGACTCGGGCCGCGGCTGCTAGGAGTCCGAGTAACTACACTAGCGCATTCATTACTTTCGTTTGAGAACTTCGAACAAAGTAAGAACGAAGTAGTAAATCATTCAACAACACAACAAAACCGTTCCGCTTGCCTTCTCGACTGTTCTGCATCCATTGGTTTTATCTTATTACCGTAGCCAGGAGGTTGTCCTGCTCACCTCGGCTCGCCAGGTCCAAGATTCTGGGCTATTTGTTGGACGTCAGCCTACCACGCCACCAGAGGTTTCCGCATACCCCGTCCAGTTTCATTGTTGAGCCAACATGGTATTAGACAATGATACACGTGGGTGGATTATGACAGCTGTGAGCGCTTTAGCATGCATACTTGGAGGTGAATAGAGCCCGTTCACGTGCTTATCCATCTGCTAATCCGAAATCAAAGCGTCAATAATATGCATAGACCTGCTCGTCCGTATGCTACCTGGAAAGAAGACCTTCGCGATTGAGAACAGTAATGCATTTTTATCCTCTTCCTTGAGTTTGTCATTTGGCATTATGGTGAGCATATTTAGTTGCGCATCCGACTCACATGCTGACAGGCATCCAGATGTTTTCCGCTTTGTATAGCATGCTGCCCTCTTCTAAGATCTCTTTGCAGAAGGGGGGTCTTCCTCCCAAAGTAGCAGCTTGGACATTAATAGGATCATTTTTAGCTGGGGCGATTGGGATACAAGTAGTGTCTCGTATCCTTCACCACTATATTCCTCATTCCGTAGTCGATTGCGACCACTCTCACGGCGAAGAGGAACGTGGAGAAGAACCAGATCCAGAATTCCAGAAGCCGCAGACAAGACTTGACCACAGCAGTACCCCTCCATCGCCGCAACGAGTTCCACATGTTACCATAGAAAATAGGCATGGTACAAATCATGATTACGGAGGTGTCCTCCAAAACCATGGCTTACACCCACCTAGGAGGCTATCATTACAAACCCAGATATCCGCAAAATTCTCCCAATTAGTTTCCGGACCCCCCAAGCAGTTCTGCGACGAGCATGGCCAATGCTTTGGGTATTCCGATCCGTGCGGTCAGGAATGTTTCAAAATAGTTCAAGCTAGAGATCGATCTCGAAACGCGCCCAGTCCAGTCTCTACTCGGCCTTCCGGGCTCAGGACGATGACCACGCCATCGGAACGGCAGCCACTTCTCTCAAATGTCGAGGAAGATTCTGCTCTTACCCCCGTCCAATCCAATCCTGCACATGTTTATGGACACGGCGACCGCGCTGCATTGTTAAATGGACAATTTCATTCACCGCTTCGGAAACAGCCAAGTACAAGCTCTGTATCAAATCAATCTGCCACAGGCTCGGAATCCAGCCACCCACATCCTTCCCACCACCATCATGTTCCTACAAATGCATTTCTTTCCATCGGTCTGCAAACTTCGATAGCAATCGCTTTACATAAGATCCCGGAAGGTTTCATTCTATTCTCAACCAACCACGCATCCCCACGGCTTGGATTTTCTGTCTTTCTAGCCCTTTTCATTCACAATTTCACGGAAGGCTTCTCTCTGTGTCTACCTTTATACCTTGCTATAAAGTCTCGTTGGAAGAGCCTGTTCTGGGCCAGTCTTTTAGGTGGCGCGTCGCAACCTCTGGGAGCCGGAGTTGCTGCGCTATGGTTCAAGATTGCCGGAAGCGGGGACGGTAATGAGCCAGGTGAGACCGTTTATGGCGTTATGTTCGCGGTGACGGCGGGCATAATGGCATCCGTAGGGCTGCAACTGTTTGGAGAGAGTCTGGAACTTACGCATAGTAGGAAGCTTTGTTTCACTTTTGCTTTTGTGGGGATGGGAGTTTTGGGGATCAGTTCTGCACTCACGGCCTGAGGAGGCTTCTCTCATTCTAGATTATACATTTATGACATCTCTTCCCCAACAGCATTGGGTTTGCTTCATTTTACAAACTGGGATATCTCGACCTGATGTCACCTTCGCATGTTAGCTGCCTCTTATCCTAGAACCACATTGGAACTTATTCTGTCACACATCTCCATGGCAGTCTTGATGTAATTGTGCGCATCCAGCTTCTCTTCACTTCACTTCATTTCTCAAATCGCCATACCGACCAAGGTCCCAGATCATCGCAAAGTTCTGGTGTTGTCCCATGCCTGTGGACTCGGAATACTGTCGTCATAACAATCATCAGTCCAAATTCATCCTTTGTGTCCAAAGCATTTTGAGGCGCTGATATATGGCATACCTGGTTCGATGAGATTGGGGCATGGTAATGAGATCCGAGCTACTTCCTTCCACACAATGAGAACGACGAGATAGGTAGGATGGCATCATATGCAGTCGGTCATTTCGGTCAGATTGACCCAGTCAATGGTTCTCTACAAGTATGCGCCAAGACTAGCTATTATTCGTTCCTCTCCTAGAAGTTGCTTAAGTACCCTGATTAGAGTGATTGGCTCCTACTAGGCCATCTAAATGATAAAAATCTTCATGGATGAAATATGTAGCAGCAGTTCTAGCACTCAATCTCTCTAGTCGTCTCGCTTGGAAGAAGACCGCTGTCTCGCGGCAAAGTATTGCAAAAGAGTAAAATATCGGACTAGGTAAATCTAGCAGTTTATCTCAGGGATTCAAGGACAAGACGGGTGATCAGTTTCTTGCCTCGGGAGTGACGTACAGGAAGTCAATGATATAATGGCGGAGAATTGTCGGTATTGTGAGCCTGTTCAGACTTAGGATACTCATTAATGGCGTTGATGCATTAATTGGTTATGACTCTGATCCCTTTACTATCCAGTCTAGGCGCTGGACTAAAGAAATCATGCTCGATATCCATATCACTCTTATCCGTCTCCCACAGCTCCATATTCACCCCCTTCTCATCAAACAACCCCGCTAGCGTCAAGTACATTTTCGCAATTGCCAATTGTCTCCCCAGACAAGCCCTCGTGCCTCTACTGAAAGGGATCAGGAACCGCTTCATTCTTTTTAAATCTTCCGTATCCGCGATTCCGCCATGGCCTATGGGTAGCCATCGTTCTGGGATGAACTCTAGTGGTGAAGGAAAAATATTGGCATCTTGGTGGATCAACATTTGCGTCATACTGACTGGTACACCACTCGGTATCACCCAATCGCGAAATTTAAGTGGTTGATCAGGGGAGATCCGGGCTAATCGATGTGAAGTGCCATATGAAAGACGTAGACCCTCGAATATGCAGGCGGATAAGTAAGGCTGCTGCTCAAGCTGCTGCCACTTCAGTCTACGATTGTGAGAGGGTGAAATGGAGACGTTCGATTCTTCGTTCTTGGAGCATTCTGCGAATTGCGTGAGCTCTGAGCGAAGGTGAGACAGCTTAGAAGGCTCGTAAAGGAGATGAAAGGTTGTGATACTGAGGGCCCATGCCGTGGTTACGGTACCGGCGGCGAGAATGGTGAGTAACTCGTCCGTGATGCGGTACGAAGATCGCTCGGGAAAGGGTAGCTGACAATTATTATAAAGATGGTGGGCAATTGTTTGATCAATCATAGCGCCACCAGCTTGCTGGTTGAGGGCGGACTTCTGGGAACATTTCCGTCTTTCCAAGGGGCGAATCTCGGAGAGGATTGAAGCTTGGAGATCGAGTAGTTGTCTAAGAAGTGGGTGGATATGCGAGACCACACTCTTCAGGCTTTGGGGGAGACCGTCAAAGATGCAATAGATCCAGTGAAACTGTTTCATGACATGGCTATTGCGACTGAGCTCCTATGGTTAAAATGTCTCTCAGCAACTCTGCTACGTAGCTCATCTAGACGTCATTGACCTTGAACCACATACCATCATGAGCTTATGCCAACCTGAATTGAACCCACTCCTATCTAGGAATCCATAAGATGATCCAAATGCATAACATGCCACAGTATCCGCAGATAGAGAAGTAAAAGCGTCGACTAGATTCACTGGCCCCTTCGAACCCTTGAGCCGAGCAACCAGTTTATCAATATTTACCTGGATCACAGATTCAAACTTTGCAATCGCTTTCTTCGAAAAGCACGGATTCAAGGCGGACCTCCGCATTCGATGTAGTTCATGACTGACGGTCCCCACGGAAGCCTGGTTGGTGCCAAACATCCTCGCCGACCAAAAGAACTTGTCGGTCCTTCGCCCTGAACCAACGTATACTTGATCATAGAACTCCGCATCAGAAATATGAAGTTCAGATGGGTTGATACGAACCACGGGCCCTGTTTGTAATTAGGATGAGGGACTAGAGGACAAGAGCATGACCTAGGAAGTTTGAGTCGTTATACCATATTTCTGATGCATCCGTTTAATCTCCCATGTGTACTGTCCCTTGCAGACCACATCATAGTAGAACTCATACCAGAAGGTTAGAGCAGCAAGACGTGGACCAGGAAAATGAGCGATAGAACTTAAAAACAGCCGGTATATGCCACCAAAGAGAGAATATGAAACAAGTATGATTAGCAAGATGTAGACGTAAGACTCCATAACGTCAGTTTAGTCTTTATGCATAAAGAAAAGGTCAAAGTCTTCGACGCAGCGTCTTATATTAAGAATTGTAACAGGATGGAAAATACAGACACAGCTTGTTTATAAGGGTGTCAGTGTGACGGTATACTTACGCACTACATGTTTTAGCGTGCAGGGCTATATCGCCCAACAAATGCACACATTAATGCTAGAGCGTCCGTGCGTCCTTATTCTAATTACTATAGTCTTATTTTTAAGCTTATAATAGATTTAAGTTATATATAAATTCTATAACTATATACTACTATATTACTTATATAACTAGTAGTATAAATAAATAATATTTACTATTTTTAATAATAATAAAAAAACTTAATAGAATTATTATATTTAATTTAAAAATTATTAAAAGTTTTTAAAAAGTATTATATATTTTAAAAAAATAATTAACTACTATTTATTTAAATATTTTTATTACTTTAAAAAAATTAACTATTAATAATTTAATAAAAATTTTAAAATTTTAAAATTTTATTTTATTTAATTACTTTTTTAAAATCTTTTATTATTATACTTTAAATTTTTTAA
>AJFK01000390.1:0-21063 GCA_000467715.1 Hysterium pulicare CBS 123377 | reverse complement strand
TAGGAGAGGATGAGTAATCGCTAGACTAATGCATTTCGAAAGGCTTACCTTATCGCTTCTGCGGAGCTCAACTGTATGGGAGAACGTATTCTTCCTTCTACTCATCACTTGATACCTCTTTGAAGGCTGGGGCATCTATGAAAGTAAACGTCATATAACTTCTTTTCCCCTATCAATCCCTCCAGCAACCCCAGCAAATAGTCATCAGTGCGTACAATGAACGATACTGAGAGCGTGGATCTGGTGGTGGTTGGCGCCGGTAAGATATGCAAACCCTTTTTCATGTCTAGTCTGTCCTACGTTTATATAGTTCTGAATCAATTCATGTTCCACCACCCTCTTTGCCTCCCCATCTCGTCAATAACTGTCCACTTATTCAATTCCCTCTACCAACTTCTCCTAGGCGTGTACGGCCTCAATGCCGCTTCAACATGGTCGAAACTCCACCCAACGTCCAGAATCCTGATCCTGGAATCATCTCCCACGCTCGGTGGACCCTGGGCCCAGCACCGCATATTTGACGGCTTGCGATCCAACAATATGTTAGGGACGTACGAGTACCCCGATTTTCCCATGTCCACAGAGAAATTTGGAGTCAAGCCAGGCGAACACATACCCGGTCAAGTAGTCTTCAACTATTTAAATGCCTATGCAAAAAAGGAAGGCGTAGATAAGTTCATCAGATACAATACGCGCGTCACATCGGTCGAGAAACTCCCCGCCAATCCAAAAGGCTGGGAAATCACGGCCACGGCCACGACTAGCAACGCCTCAATCTCAATAACGACCCGTAAACTCATTATCGCAACCGGGCTAACCTCGTCCCCATCGATGCCCTCGTTCCTCGGCCAAGAAAGCTTCACTGCACCACTCCTCCACAGCTATGACTTTCCCAATCGCCAAGATCTCCTCAAACCAGACTCACACATCCTCGTGATCGGTGGGGCCAAATCGGCTTGGGATGTTGCGTACACGGCGGCTACGTCCAACTGCACCGTCACAATGCTTATCCGCTCCTCTGGCAACGGACCAGTATGGATGGCGCCTCCTTATGTCACGCCTTTGAAGCTGTGGTTGGAGAAGTTGATATTCACCCGCTTTTTCACGTGGATGAGTCCATGCATTTGGGGCACCAGCGATGGGTTCGGCTGGTCCAGAGCCCTATTGCAGAAGACATGGCTTGGTCGAAAGATCGTTGGGGGATTTTGGAAAGTTTTGGGGGACGATGTCATTGAATTGAATCAATTCGATAAGATTCCTGAAATCCAGAAACTGAAACCTTGGTATCCGGCTTTTGAGGTCGGCAACGGGCTTAGTATTCTCAACTACCCTACCAACTTCTTTGACCTAGTGAAGCAGGGGAAGATCAAGGTTGTGTATGGCGAAGTGGAGAAGCTGGATGGGAAGAAGGCAGTGCTGAAGAGTGGCGATAGTATGGATGTGGATGCGGTGGTCTGTTGTACAGGATGGAACTACAAGCCCAGCATCCAGTTCCTTCCCACTGGAATCGTAGAATCAATGGGTTTACCTTCCAACTCTCCCACAGCCCCAACCACAGATCCCGAAGTCATCAAAAATGCCGAGAAGGAAATCCTCACCCAGTTCCCATATCTCAAACAACGATCGGCAGGTAGAACAGCCGGACCACCAGAACCAGTCAGGGCGCATGAAGAAGTCAAAGAGGAAAAGAGCATGGCGCAACCGTACCGCCTCTACCGCTTCATGGTCCCGCCCTCAGACATCCAAGACCGCACCATCGGCTTCGCAGGCGCCATGATGCTTCTCTCTAATACAGTCTGCGCATCTATCCAAGCGCTTTGGCTCGCGGCCTACTTCGACGGTTCACTGCCCTCTCTGGCCTCAGCTTCCACTTCATCGGAATCCAAGGTCCTGTACGAAACTGTCTTGCACACACAGTACTGTGCCATACGACACGCTATCGGTTACGGGGATCGGTTTCCGGATATCGTGTTTGATACCGTGCCATATTTTGATATGTTGATGAAGGATCTGGGCTTGATAAATTGGAGAAAGGGGGGTTGGTGGAAGGAGCCGTTCGTGCCGTATGGGCCTAGGGATTATATGGGGTTGGTAAAAGAGTATGAAGAAGTGCTAGAGAAGAAAGAGGAAGCGGCAGGGAAAGGTAAGATAGAGTAGACTGGGAATGCTGCGGTGTTGAAGCCCGAACAGATCATGCTGGGTGGAACAGTCCGTTAGAGCATAGGCTACGCATTAACGTCGTGACGACTCTTCTTGCTGTCCACCTACACGTTTGAGCTGTGTGATGTGGTTCTAGAGGAGTATCTAACCCGTAGCGAACGCTCAAATTGTCGCCTGCAGAGCCTTCCGTTGTTGAATGTGCAGGAAAAGAGAAGCTGGAGATCATGTATTTATGGCGTTCAGACTCAGAATGTACCCAAAGTGCCTATCCTCGAACCATCAAGCTATCCTCCAAATACCCTTCCACTTCCTCATTCCCATATCTCCTCCCACTCTTTTTCCTGATTTCCTCCAAAATACCATCAATCCTCTCCTGCCCTAATCCTTTAAACCTCCCCTCCCCAAACACGGGTGGGAATCCCGCTGGCCGTTCAAGCGGCGCATTCCTCACTCTCAACTCAATTCCCTTCCCTAGCAACACTCCAAACGGCTTTAACATCCTCTCGTAGCTATCGAAGTCCTCGATCTTCCTAACCAGTTGATAGACGTCGATATTGAGGCGTTGGAAGCGAGGCAGGCCGAGCAGGTAGTGAGAGAGATTGGTATAGGCGCGAATGGAGTTGTCGAAGTTACAATCCTCTTCAAAAGGCTGTATCAAAAGGCTCAATTCAGTGACATTTTCGCGAGCGTAGCTCGAGAAGTACAACAGACAGGCGGCTGTGGCGTAGCATTGGTACCGCCCTCGCGGATCCAGAGTCGTGATAAACATAAAGTTTCGGTTGCTGTATAGGAGGGGGAGCGCCTCTTGGTATATCTGGCGACTGGTGCGAAGGATCGACGCGGAAGGCCTCCTACTAGCTTCCTCTTGGGTGAGTGGACGCAGGAGATTCACAGGGCCACCAGGACGTTCGAGCACCCAAATGGGATTGTTTTGGGGGGTCATGTGGACACAGGGACCGATACAGCGGTAACGGCTGTATATATGCGTCTTGCCGTTAAACTGGAGAGGGCAACGGCATTTGTCGATTTGTTGCGCCCCAAAGCTGTCTCGGTTGGGGTTTTTGAGATGTGGCCAGGAGAGTTCGTAGTTGACTGTTGTTATTGGCTCATCTGCTGAGATTCCGAGAATATAGTCATAAATTCGTAGACGGAGCTCTGCTGGCAGTCGGAGAAGCGCTGACTGTGGAGTTGATTCCATGTCCAGATCTTGTGACATTGGAAAACTGAGGGAAGAAAGGCCAGAATACTAGAAGGTTGACATGTTTTGATTCAAGATCAATGACTGAGAAACATGTAGCGTTAGCCTGTCCACAACGGCTTTGAAGTAAGTAGAAGCTGCAAACGACGCAGAATTGGGCAGTAGGAGAGTAGTCAAGGAGCGATGACCTTAATTAGCGTAGATCAGATCACAGAGATATAAACCGCCGTGAGTTCAATTGAAAGAAAAGTAAATTAGAGGTTGTGATGGATGGATTCCTTTGAGAATGGCGCCCTGAATCAGAGCGTGTTTAGGAAAATGCCTTACGAAGGTAAGGGTGAAGCTATCATGCGATTTAGAACAGCAACCTTGGCACGACGTGCAACCTCTATAGAGTTATATTTGGGGTATGGAAAGTACGGTGAAAACATACTGCTAGATACACATACTCAGCTGTAGAGTAGCATTCCAATAGATGGCTGCTAGTTGTGGAGAGTCGAGGAAACGACAGTCAGCAATGCTCCAGCCACACTTCTGCTCGCCGTAAGCGCACTCCGACATTTTCGGGGGGAATCAGACTAGTCCCGAATGGGTCAATGTGATACTTCGATCTCGAAATTTTGTCCTGCGACGCATCAACTCCATCATCACATCGCAATGCGAAATGCACATGTATTACGGGTATGATAGGTTCCTGAGATGAGTTTGGAAGCTATGACTGACTTCAATTGCAGGTTTCGGCGACCCGGGACATCTGCATCTTCTGTGCCACCCGCCGTCAATTGGCAGATGGAGCCACCCCTTCGATCCGTCCTCCAAATATAGCTCAACGAAGGCTTCTCAACTCCTCCTCCAGGGCGCCACAGTATGCTGCGGAGGCCCAAGTATACCGGCGACAGGACAGCGACGGGCTGAGTGCAGCACAGAGGGAAAGGAATGCGATCCTCGCAAAATTTGCTGCTCAGGCGCCTCAACCTCCGCGTCAGAGCACAAGCTTCAATTCACAAGCGGACCGACAGAGGGATGCTATTGCGGCCCGTTTTGGACACCAGCAGCACCGTCCGCAGCATGGCCGGCCTGCACCTGGGAGAGGACCCAGGATAAGAACCGTCCAGGCGTCACCTCCGTCCGATTATCGATTAATACCTCGAGATGCCAGTCGGCGACAGACTCAACAGTCTTCGCCTCGATCACAGTATCGTGTGAATATGGGCTCAAAACCTCCTCCTTCTGATCTACCAGGTTTTGATTCGAGCTGGGGTCAGCTGAATCGGAAAAAAGAAGGTAACACACCCTCTCAGAATGCGGATCTTGGGGATTTCCTGCGCAGCATGGAGAAAACAGCGCCGATACCGAAAGCTGAACCGAAGCGGAAGTTGGATGATGCCGAATTGCAACGACTACTAGGAGACGTACAACAGAATAGGCGTCCAGTCAGAGAGTCGCAGTATATACCTTTGGCAAAAGAGTCGAGACAGCAGCCAAGATGCTTCCGTTGCGGTTCCACAAAACATGCTGGCAGGGAATGCCCTGAGACTCCTGTTCGGCGACTTGCATCCACGCCGCAGCCAAATTTCTATGAACCTCTTCAAGAGGGTCGAAACGAAGCCAAAGCGACAGGCAAGAGTGAACCCGACACAAACCTGGCTCCAACACCATCAGCCGCTCAGTCTCATAAGCTTGAAGAAGAGAAACGCCGTGCCGAGGCGTATGAACGGCGGAGGACTAAATTCAATCTTGGTAATGTCAAGGAACATACAACGCCTACTCGGGGGTTAGATGAGCCTGAGCGTCGCCGCGAGGCTGATTGGCGCAAAGCACGACGTGGAAATCGAATCATGAGGGACCAGGAGGAGGAAGAATTAGATGATGCTGCAGATCGGGCTGAGCGCAAACGCCTTCGCAAGGAAGCGAAGCGTAGGGCACAGCTCGAAAAGGCCGAACCTACTTCAGTATATCTACCGGAATACATTAGCGTGGCCAACCTAGCTTCGATACTGAAAATCCGCGTTGAAGATTTCGTTCACAGGTTGGAGCAGCTTGGATTTGAAGATGTACAGAATGATCACATTCTAAATGCTGAGCATGCGGGTCTTATCGCTCAGGAATACAACTTCGAGCCGATTATCCAAGCTGCTGAAGAAGACAAAGACCTTTACCCAGCACCACTACCCGAAGACACATCATCTTTACCTACTCGTCCGCCTGTAGTAACTATTATGGGCCACGTCGATCACGGTAAGACCACTATTCTCGACTACCTCCGCAAGTCCAGTGTGGCAGCAACCGAATTTGGTGGTATCACCCAGCATATTGGCGCTTTCAGCGTCCCTCTAGCTTCTGGTAAAATGATTACGTTCCTTGACACACCCGGTCATGCCGCCTTCCTCTCGATGCGTCAACGTGGGGCCAACGTCACCGATATTGTCGTTCTTGTCGTTGCGGCTGATGACTCGGTGAAGCCCCAAACCATCGAAGCAATAAAACATGCGCAGTCAGCCAGTGTTCCAATCATCGTCGCCATCAACAAGATCGATAAAGACCAAGCGCGTCCGGATCGCGTCAAGCAGGATCTAGCCCGCCATGGCATCGAAGTCGAAGACTTTGGCGGTGACACACAGGTCGTGTGCCTTAGTGGTAAAACCGGACAGGGTGTTCCTGAGCTGGAGGAAGCAGTGACTACCCTCTCCGAGATTCTCGATCACCGTGCGGATCCTGAGGGTACAGTTGAAGGATGGGTCCTCGAAGCGACAACTAAAAACTCCGGAAGAGTCGCTACTGTCCTCATCCGCCGCGGCACACTCCGTCCAGGAGACGTATTGGTTGCCGGTACCACTTGGACTCGCGTTCGGACTTTGAAAAATGAAGCCGGTGTTGCAGTCGCCGAAGTCGGTCCTGGGATGCCTGTTGAAGTTGACGGTTGGCGCGAGCAGCCACTCGCAGGCGACGAAGTTCTCCAAGCTACTGACGAGCACAGGGCATCTGCAGTATCAGACCTTCGTCAGGAGAACCAAGACCGGGAGCAAATGGCCAAGGATATGGAAGCCATTAATTCATCGCGACGTCTCGAAGCCGAGCGCAAAGAAGCTGAGAAAGCTGCGTCCGCATCCCCCAGTGTTGAAGCTGAGGGCGCTGTCGTAGAAGAGAAGCAAACAGGCCCCGAGATCGTCCCCTTCATTGTCAAGGGTGATGTCTCAGGCTCCGTCGAAGCTGTGGTCGATTCTGTCGCTCCACTCGGTAACAACGAAGTCGGCTGCCGTATCCTGCGCTCCGCCGTCGGTCCTCCCTCTGAATTTGATGTCCAGCACGCAGCTGCTGCCAAAGGACATATCGTCAATTTCAACACTGTAATTCCGCCGCATATTGCTAGTATTGCGGAGGAAAAGGGCGTCCTCATCCTGGACTACAATATCATTTACAGGGTCGTGGAGAGCATTAAGGGCTTGTTGAGTGAGAAATTGTCGCCTAGGATTGTTAGGAAGGTTGTTGGTGAGGCAGAGGTGGCGATGGCGTTTGAGATTGGATTGGGAGGAAAGAAGAAGATGAAGGTTGCAGGGACCAAAGTGCGCAACGGGATAGTTAGTATTGGAGCGAAGGCTAAGGTAACGAGGGGGGAGAAGGTAGTTTATGAGGGTGAGTTTTGCTATTCCCTAAACACGATATGGATGAAAGGCTAATTCTCATGTGACAGGTTCCATCTCATCGCTCAAGAACCAGAAGAAAGACGTCGAACAGATGCGCAAGGATACCGAGTGCGGTCTTGCCTTCGCCGATTGGGAGGACTTTGCTGTTGGCGATAAGATCCAATGTTACCAGGAGACACAGGAGAAGAGGTCTTTGTAAGATATGTTGTGTCATATTCTCGTCTCATTGTATTGCATATAGACGCATTTTGCAGCATTGCGAGGAATAGATGTAAGAGTACGGTGATAGTTATTTGTAACTTATTACCACTTCACTTCTTTGTACATTTTGTGTATAGTCATTTAGACATTCGCACTAGACTATCACAATCGCTTTCTGTTCGATGGTCAATGCTCCACAGAACACATACCGCGACGAATTCCCAGGCCCGCTTGTCATGCAATATAGTACAAAAATGCACAGCAAGATGTAAAACAACACAACCCAGATCGGCGCCGAAACTCCATGCCCTGTCCCAATCCCACCCTTTACCCAATTATCTACAATACCACGATGTTCGAAACCTGCGCTTTTGTTCCTTTACACAACATCCCCCCTATCAAATCTCAGACCACTTCAACCCCTAACGCCCAATTCAGCATCACACCCCTTTCCTCAATTTCGCTCCTGCCCAAAGTACGGGTGCCAAGTGTTTCGGGAGGTTTAGGCCGAAGAGAGATGCGAACCAGAGAATTGTGAGGATGGCGATGGGAGCCAGAAGAAGTTCGGTATGGTGCAGGAAGGGGAGGGCATTGTAGCCGAGGAAGGTGATGATGAAGTAATAGTTGAAGGCTAGGAGGTAGAGAGTATTGCCTACTAGTAGGGAGACCCTGAATTGCGTCAATAATTATGACTCCGTACACAAGACAGGGAGCGGATGCGAGGGGGCACTAGGATATGGGGAACACACCAAAACTTCGATGCAATAAGCGGCATCAGCAGAAACTGTACTACATAAAGAAATACCCAAAGCGGCACAAAAGCCCTGATAGCAACATCAAAGCAATACCCAAACTCCAACTGATCTTCATCCCCTGGTTGGGTGAATAACCCCTGTCTTCTTCGGCCAGGCAGCCCGGGCACCCCTGGGCCTAGTAGGCGACCGACGAGAAAGTAGAAAGCTGTTGCGACGAGGAGGGAGAAGGCGAGGAAATGGATGAAGATGAAGACAAGGGTTATGCGGAGGGTGCGGCCGAAGCCTTCGGCGTAGGCGAGACCCCAGGCGAGGGAAGTCAAGAGGAGGAAGAAAGAGAGGAGATAGGTGAACGAGGGGTCAGGGCGGTGCCATGTGTTTTTGGTCTCTGGAGAGCAGCGTCAGTGTGTTGGTCTATGGAACGATGTTTCGAGGACTAATGCGTACGTTTCTGCATGAGCTGTTAGTGGGAAAGATTTGAACAAGAAGGAAGGAGATAAGTTTACATGATAGTATATTGACCTGAAGACCTTCTTTGGTGCTATTATCAAGCTAGTCATCTCCCATATGGCCATCTCAAAGTCCATCTGTGGAAACTTGAATAATCTTTTGAAGAAGCGTGGCATTCTGAGACCCTCACTCCGACTGGATGGCGTTGTGCCACCGAAATTCGAGGACCCGCCCGTCGGACGTGGCAAAGAAATGTGAGGATTCATGGTGGAGAAGTATGAGTATGGAGAGTTGAGGTAGTGCCTAGCGGACCTGCTCCGGCTCCAGATGAGTGAATAAGTCGTCTCCGGTGTGAATTACGAAACCGGTGTATCCGTAATGTACGTTATTGAAGTTTTCATTTGGGAGTTACTGTCGAAGACAATAGTGAGCGAAATCATTCACAATTGGTATTGTAGAGGGGACTATAATAGTCCAGAGCTTATTGAGGCTGCGAGACACATATGCCAAGAACAATGCCAAGCTTGGTGAGTTTGCGCTAACGTCGCCGCGGATTATTCTTCACTTCACATTGTCTTCGTTGCACATCCAACTCATAAAGGACCTACTCTCCCCAATTCCTTCTCTCCATCTACACTAACCTCGCAGACAAAGAATCGACACCACAACCCCGCGCATTGTCAACCTTCCTCGCGCTTTCAACTTCCTGCACATCAGTAAGCTGCGGCCTGACCCCCGAACTTTACCATCACTGACTCCGCCTTCCTTCGCAGCTTTCATTCAGAAACTCGCCGCAACCATGGCGGACATGGATGCGGAGTCCGCTTTCCTTAATGCTCAGGAAGCAGATGGCTATGGTAGCTACTCGAACGGCAACGTTGTCGACCAACCGCAGGTCGCTTCCGATGAGGAGGAGGATGATTATGATCCTTCAAACCTTATGCCCGAGATCTCATACCCTGTCGCAAAGTCCCCATCAGAGCAGTCATCTGCGTCGATCTCAGAGTCTACCGCTCAGAGTCCTCCGACAACAGCGGACTCCACGAGCCTTAAACCGAAACCCGCGGAGTCTTCCGCTCTCACGAAGCAACCTCGCACAATGGGTGGATTTGTTGTGGAGAGCGAAGATGAAGAGGAGGATATCCCAGTTTCGAGACCAAAGGCGGTTGGTTCTGCGTTGCTGAATGTCAATCAGGGTTCTTCAGTTACTCCACAGCGATCTCTTTCGCAAACACCAAACAATACACTTGCCCCATCAAATGTATCTTTACGTAGTGCTGCACCACAAGAACTGGGTCTTTCAGGTGTTCTTCCCACTGATGTTCCCACTATTGCTTCTGTCTCTAATGCAGCTACTCCCGTCCAAGAGTCTACTAAACCTCAAGTTTCTCACATCAGTCCAGTTGTCTCTGCGGCTAATTCATCTTTGCCAAGAGCACGTCTGCCAAATGACCGCGTCGGCATCTTTGAGGACCGGATCGCTGAAGATCCGCGTGGTGATATGGACGCGTGGTTGAGTCTAATCAGTGAATACCGTCAGCGGCATAAGTTTAACGAGGCTCGAGCTGTCTATGATCGTTTCCTCAAGTTGTTCCCTTCAGCAGTAAGTCCTCCGCCTTCCTTTACTTGACTGTGTTATCACGCTTACAACTTCCGTTTCAGGCCGAAGAATGGATCAATTACGCCAACATGGAAACAGAGCTCGAGGCTTTGATGAATGTCGAGCGGATATTTGAGAGATCGATCACCTCAAATTGCCATGTCGGACTATGGTCGATTTATGTCGACTATATTCGCCGCCGCAATAACCTCACTATTGATCAAACAGGCCAGGCTCGAGCGGTAATCGATGCAGTATACAGGTTCGTTCTCGATAACGTCGGTATTGACAGGGAAGCCGGCAAGTTATGGACCGACTACATCGAGTTTCTCAAATCAGGACCGGGCACCGTTGGAGGGTCCACCTGGCAAGATATGCAGAAAATGGATACGCTTCGGAGAATCTATCAGCGCGCAATACAAGTGCCTACTCATTCTGTAACAGCAATCTGGAAACAGTACGACCAGTTTGAGATGGGCCTCAACAAAGTGACGGTACGTCCATTTCATCTACGTCAAACATCGACACTAATTATTTTCTCAAGGGCCGAAAATATCTGCAAGAAAAGTCCGCAGGGTACATGACGGCTAGGAGCGGCAATGTCGCGCTCGAAAACGTTAACAAAGGACTTATTCGAACGACTCGCCCGAGGTTGCCACCAGCACCTGGCTTTGATGGCGATACCCAGTACATGGCCCAAGTTGAGCTGTGGAAAAACTGGATCAACTGGGAGAAGGAGGATCCATTGGTGATAAAGGACGAGCCATATGAGGCATTGTCGCAGCAAAACCCTGGTACCAAACCTACAAATGCTCAGCAGCCTTACAATGCTCGTATCCTTTACGTGTACAAGCAGGCACTCATGGCACTCCGTTTCTGGCCGGAAATGTGGTACGAAGCTGCCGAGTTCTGTTTCGACAACGACATGGAGAAAGAAGGCATGGACTTCCTTACTAACGGTATTGAGGCCAATCCGGAGAGCTGCCTTCTAGCGTTCAAGAAGGCAGATCGTATCGAACTCAAGGGGGACTTTGAGGAGGGCGAGGAGGGTGTAATTCGCAAAGGCGAGGCCGTCCGGGAACCGTTCAATAAAGTTCTCGACGCGCTGTACGACCTGATCAACCAAACGATGAAGCGAGAAGAGTATTCAATTGCCCGGATCAAGGAAGCTGCCGCACAAAAGGAAGCTTCTGCTGGACTCTCGGACAACGAAGATGAAGAAGGTTCTACATCTGGTGCAAATGCCAGGAAAGCAGCTCTGGATTCTCAAATCAACGCAATGCGGGCTGGATTCAATGCTCAGATTTTGCAGCTGAAGAAGACGATCTCCTACGCGTGGATTGCATTGATGAGGGCAATGCGACGTATCCAGGGTAAGGGCAAGCCTGATGCCAACCCACCAGGCTTCAGAGGTATCTTTGCGGAGGCTCGTAGGAAGGGAAAATTGCTCAGTGATGCATATGTTGCAAGTGCACTCATTGAACATCATTGTTACAAAGATCTTGCAGCCACGAGGATCTTCGATCGAGGCATGAAGTTGTTTCCCGACGATGAGAACTTTGCATTGGAATATATCAGACACCTTATCAATATCAATGATATTACCAGTAGGCTCCTCCGATGCTCTTTTACACTTCGGACTTCGACACTAATTTGGATCCAGATGCACGAGCCGTTTTCGAGACAGTGGTAAATCGCTTGACTCAGAAGCCTGAGGCGATCCCACGAACGAAGCCTTTATTTTCCTTCCTGCACGAATACGAATCTAAATTTGGCGAGCTCAGCCAGATTACGAATCTGGAGAAACGGATGAGCGACCTCTTCCCCGAAGACCCTCAGCTAGTTCGATTCTCCCACCGGTTTTCGGTGCCGACATTTAATCCTACTGCGACCCGGCCGGTGATCTCGCCAGCGACCCAGATGAGGCCTAAACTTCTCGTTGTACCCAGCATCGAAGAACCTCAGCAGCCACCCCAACAACAGAAGCTGCCCTCTCCACCAGCACAATATTCCCCAAGGCCAGTTCCTGCTTCCCTGCTTCCCATCTCTAACTCGCCAAAACGACCTTTTGACGAGTCAGACAGCGAGGCAGCCCAACCACGAAAGATGCCTCGTGGCGAGTCACCGCTCAAAGGTGCAGCAGGCCGTCGACTTGACGCTGCTAGACGGAACCTAGCTCGAGCATCTGAAGGTGTGTCAAACATGAACATGCCACAAACAGCGCCACCACAGCCGCTGCCGCGTGAGATCAATTTCCTTCTTGGTATCATTCCTGGTGCCCATACATATAGAGAGACCCGTTTCAACGCAGAAGCAATGGTCGCTCTTTTACGCAACACAGACCTCAGCCGGGCGAATACTAATCAGCAGCAACAGCAGCAGAGACAGCCACCAATGCCCATGCCGCCGGTCGGTTGGCCTGTGTCTCAGATGCCTGGTTCCATGGGTGGTAAGTCATACTTTCTGCAAGTAACACGACAGTCAACTGACCTCAGATGACAGGTTACGGGTATCCACGCTGAGTTCTAGCGGATTTCATTCTCTTGCATTAGCGAGTTCGTTTGCCGTTTTGCAAACTTGTTTGTATCACCCAAGGCACCGGTCTCGTGTATCTTCAATAAAGTGACCACTCATTTTCTTGACCGGGGTTGTTTCTGAAAACTTCCATTATTCTCAATCTCTCATCCTACTTTTTTGCATACATGGCGTTCGAGTTTCGGATTGGTGCGCGTGGTAGCGACCTCTTCTTCTGCTCCCTGCCAGGCGAGAGGCATTAGGCAAAATCGGCGTTGGGGAAGCGGCTCATGGCTTATAGATCACTGGACCATACCTAGTGGTCTCAATTCTGTAGATTATCAATGCAGACATCAAAATTTTCCAAGCTCCATCACCTTTGACTCTGCGTCCGAGACTGTGATTTTGACAGGTAGGGCGGTTCGAGCTCGGCACAACTTGCCTCGGGAACAGAGCTACTTCTAGCGAATGTCTTCCAACGTCAGCCCTCGACGCGTGCTTTCCATTCTCATGGACTCAATGGTCAATACGTGTAATCGGCCACAGTCCAGGGCTGCTATGCCTTTAGGATAAGCCAACGCCCTCATTTGATATTCATAGCACTGAAGTAGGGATGAATTGATGTAAAACTAACCTGCTGTACCTGTCTGCTTATGGCGACAAGAGAAATAAGAACCTTTACTTGGAAAGCATCAGCTCGAAGGTGGTCATTTTCTCCTTAGATCTTTTCTTTGATATAGGAATCTCGTTCAGTTTTCTCCATCTAGGTGAAGTCTCTGGTGCAATTGGGAAGCCTCTCACTTCCTTCAAATCTTCTCACCAAACACCTGTCTCTCCAGCTTCACTTCCTTTGAGAATTCAGCCTGCACCTGCCTATAAATTGACCTCTCTTCGCATCAACTCTCTCCTCTCTCTTACACCTCACATCCAGTCCTTCCTCTGCCTGCCTATAAAAGGACCTTCCTCCCTCTACTTCCTCCCTCCTTCTTACACCACACTTCTACGCACCGAGTACTGCCCTGAAGCTTCCTTCCCTCGTCGAACTTTGGCCAGTTCTCACCAGCTTCCTGTCTTGGTGATCACCATCATCAAGCTGCCCCGCACGTCATCACTACGCGGCAGGTACGTCCTTCAGCGCGTCACGCCACCTAGTTTCTTCCGTTGTCACAACAACTTCGACTCACAACATCACAGACTCCCCTCGTCACCTAGATTCTCGCAACATATCCACACTCCCTTCTCGCGATATTACCGCCGTTACAACGTCTGCAAAAGCTTTCGAGTTCAATTAACGTAAGTTTCCTCGCTTTCTCCTCCTTTCTGGCATCCTCAAACGTCACATCACTTCACCTCCGAGCCAATTGCAGCTCATTGACCTCTTGCTCTTGTTTCCCACAACTCATCACAAATCAATCATCACGAACTTCATCACAAGCTACTCACCAAGAGCTTCATCACTTCTCAAATTCTATCTGGTCTTGAACGTCGTTGCTCTCACCGTATCTCAAGTCATTCGTAGCATTCTTGCCAGGCTGTCTCGGCCACGTACTCTTCTTTCCACCGCTAACTTTGATCTCTGAGTCAGCTTCCAAAATGGCCGGTCCAGCAAAGAAGCGTGCTCAGGCTGAGAAGAAGCCCACCGGTTCCTCGGAAGAGCACCAGTCCACGCAGAATTCTTCCGGTCGCGAAGTTACAACGCAGCGTTCGTCGCCAAAATCCATCCCGCGTTTAGATGGCAACCGTGATCCGCAGGTCGCCCGCAAGGGAGCGGCCGCCGAATACATGTTGCTGAAAGACCTTCGGAATCTGTCCGACTTCCTTGGAGTGGGAGGATGGGCATGTGCACGAGGTGTAAGTCATGTTCTTTAGTTGAAAGTCGGTCTGAAGGCATCATCGTCTAAGCGGTCTTTTCCGCCTTCGTTTTCCTGCATATGCACTTACCCGGCACCTCCAACGCACCTCAACCACTTACCCTGCATGCAAATTTCCTCTTTGCCGTCGTTTTCCATACCGCTTCCTTGCATATCTCGACCGCCACTGTTACACAACGCATTGCAACATGCCCTAAGCTTGCGCCACCCGCATTTCTATTCCTTCGTCAAGTGTTCTTACCCTGCTGCTTCGAAATGTATTTGAACAACCTACCCCCTCTCCCAAAACACCTTTTTTTTCCTCATCTACCATCAACCGGACTGTGGTGCCTCGTCCTGTGTCCCTTCAACTTCTTATTTCTTTGTCCCCAATCCTCCTTCATTCTTTCTTACCAGCCCCACCGTTCAACATGTCGACCCATATTCCGGCCGACATCAACAACTTCCGTCACTTCGACAAGCGTACTTACAACGTACAGTATGATCTGCCACCTAGTCTCCCTCCACGCCCAGCCAAGTTCAACTCCTTGGGCAAGGAGATCAACATCACATTGAACACATTCAATGTTCTTGCTATGCCAACAAAGGTGGTGCATCAATATGATGTAAGTAGTCCAGCGGAGAATCACTTCTTACTGTCCGCTAACCGCGTCTTAGGTGACTGTCGGCAACGGCACTGAGAAGCGAGGCCTTATCAAGAAGATATGGGAGTCTAAAGCTGTTCAAAGTGAGCTCGGCACTGGCAACTTCTGGCTCTATGATGGCAATAAGCTCGCTTGGTAAAACGATCCACTTCCTCTGCCCTGGCATCGTGCTGACTTTCCCAGGTCCATGAAGGACATCAACCGTCACGAAGTACGAATCGAGGTTGACCTTGACAAGGAAGAGGGTCGTCCTATTCGACCGGGCAAAGAGAATAAGAATGTCCACCGAATTTTCATCCGCAAGACCAAACAGGTCGACTTCGCTGGCCTCTACAACTTCTTGCAAGGTCGGGCCTCTTGGTCGAATGACTGCATCGATACGATCAACTTCATGGATCACGTTATGCGGGAATACCCCTCGCAAAACTATACCCAAATCAAGAAGTCTTTCTTCCAGCGTGGCGAGGCCCGCTTTGATCTCGGCCAAGGCATCGAAGCCTTCAAAGGCGTCTTCTCCTCTCTACGTCCTGCTTTGACCGAGAAAGGTGAGAAAGGCCTTACTGTCAATGTCGATGTCGCGAATGGAACCTTCTGGCGCGCTCAGCCTCTCACCTCTGCGCTTATGCAGACATTCAACTCGAATTCGCCTGCCGATATACAGAACAAATTCAACCAGGCCAAGGCGGACTGGGACAAATCCTTCTTTAAGAAGGATCTGAATCGGTTCCGTAGACTCCAGGTCGTTGACATGCATCGTCCAGACAAGGTTACGACATGGACCATCGACAAGTTCATCCCCAAGGATGCTGAGACGGTGAAGTTCAAAGAAGACCAGCGAGACGCGAATGGCAATGTCACTAGTACTCGTGAGGTGACTCTGTTCGAGTACTTCAGGGTCCATTATAATCGGCAGGTGGCCCGCAACGTCCCAGTCGTCCAGATGACGAAGCGAATCAACGGTGGTCACGTGTACCTGCCTGTTGATGTCCTGAAAATTGAACCGAACCAACGTTATAATTCGAAGCTCAGCGACCAACAGACTTCACAAATGATCAAATTCGCGGTCACTCTACCTCAAGCACGCTGGGCGGCTGTTGAGACCGGCAAAGGCTTGTTGAACTGGGACGCAGACCCGTATCTCAAGCATTACGGGATCCGTATAAGCACCACCCCAGCTACCGTCAAGGCCAGAATCTTGCCGAGTCCTGAAGTCCATTTCGGCGGCAACAAGAAGATCGACGCCAAGATGGCTCAGACTGGCCGTTGGCGCATCGACCAGCAGAAATTTCTGCTTCCTAACAAGACTGTGCTCGATGCTTGGGGCGTCTGCGTCGTTGAGGGTCGCCAGCCAAACCAAAAGGGCAGGGCTGAAGCGGAGAACTTTGTCAATCAATTCGTCCGAATCTACGAAGGCCATGGAGGTAAATTCACGGCGACAGGCAAGAAGCCGCATCTCACCGCGGTCAACCTTTCACGAGGCGGCGAGCTAGTTACCGATGTCTGGAACCAGACTGGAAACAAGTTCAACAAACGCCCTCAATTTCTAGTGTTCATTGTCAGCGATCGGAACGCCGAGAACTATCGGCGCATCAAGAAATCGTGTGACTGTCGCTATGGTGTGGTCTCGCAGGTGCTTCAGGCTCGGCAAGTCCAGACAGCTTCTGCTCAATACATCTCCAATGTCTGCCTCAAGGTCAACTGCAAGCTTGGCGGTACGAACTCACAAGCCAAGGGCAACGTCCTGGTTCGGATTGCTCCCAAATTGGCAGCAACACCAACTATGGTCGTTGGAGCTGATGTGTCTCACCCTCCCCCTGGCGCGGGCTCCCTGGAATCTGCCTCCTTCTGTGCAATTACGATGTCGGCGGATCGACTCTTTGCTCGGTACTTGGCTCAGTGCGATACCAATGGCCATCGTGTTGAGATGGTCACAACACACAATATCAAGGAGCATCTTGGCAAGATGGCCAAGTACTGGATATCGAACGTCGGCAACGGCGTCGCTCCTCAACGCATCCTCTACGTCCGTGATGGTGTGTCGGAGGGTCAGTACCAACAGGTTCTCGAGCAAGAGGTTCGGGATATGCGTGAGCTGTTCAAGGAGATTGCTCCCAAGGCTGAGCCCAAATTCACTGTCGTCGTCGCCGGCAAGCGCCATCACATCCGTTTCTTCCCTAAGGGCAATGATGGTGATCGGAACGGCAATCCGATTCCTGGAACACTTGTTGAATCCGGATGCACTCATCCTTTTGAGTTCGACTTCTATCTATGCTCTCATGTGGCTATCAAGGGCACGGCTCGCCCAATTCACTATCAGGTCATCCTGAATGAAGGCAACTGGTCCGGCGAGGAGCTCCAGCAGTTCATCTTCGAGCACTCATTCCAATACCAGCGCTCGACTACCCCTGTTTCACTCTTCCCTGCGGTCTACTACGCCCACTTGGCAGCTGACCGGGCTCGTGCCCACGAGAACGTCCAGCCAGTATCCTCCGGCAAGAAGGAAACCAAGGCTGAGCCTAAGCCGAAGACTGAGACTTCTTCTTCTGACAAGCCTCCAGTTGAGGTCGCTCCCTTGATCCCAATGCCTCCGGCTCTCGGAATCAACGAGACCATGTGGTTCATCTAGGTGCTCCCTACACAACCTCTCTCTCTCCTTCAACTCGATCTGCGGATCAAAGGTGATAGGCGGCGACGGTCCTTTCCTTTTTCCTATTTCTTCATTTCTTTAATTCTCTGTATCTAGTTCCTGGCATTCATTCCTTCATTCCGGTTGGCCTTCATGGCCTTCTGGCAACTAGCTAGTCAGTGGTTAGTCGGCAAGGATTTTCCAACATGGATGCACAGGAGGCGATACTGGGTGGAGTTTCGGCGTGGCTTTTCACATATGTGGCACCCACAACGGTTTCACGGTTAGGTCAATATTACAATGCTCACTAGGAGCTAATGCGAGATGGAATTTCTCTCGCTATAATCCTTCTGCCTTTTGATTGTGACTGAATATGTGACATGTTGACCTGTGACCTGCCTCTGAATGGTTCGAGAGGATGTAAGTGCAGCACAATCATACAACTCGTTCCTCTTTGAACTACTCTATATTACACTGATGATTTAACCCGGATCCTCCTCCTATCCATCGCATTATACAGTACATCACTCAAGCATATGTCTCGTCCACATAATTTCCCCAGTCTCCACGTTAGAAAAGCAAAAGACCAGGGGGTAAGTCCGAACGTAAGAAAGTTTCTTCTTCCCTCCACTTTCCCCTCCAGGCAGCCCCATTGATGTAAATTGGGAAAGCAGAGTGAATATGAAGGGGTGGTTGTTTTATGTAACGTGGAGGAGAAGAAGAGGCAGAGATTTCGGCGAAATTGAACTTCCACGGTTGGAGGGCTTGGATGAGTCAGCGGTTGTTCTTCGGGCTGGTCAGAGTAGCCAATGAGATGCTATTTGGGGAAGTGTGTGACAGAAGGGAAGCGAGAGTTGGCTGGCAGTGGGGCATTTTGTTGTGAGGGGTCTTCCTTTGGTGACTCTTGAGTGTGCGTTGGCTGAGACTCTTTCTTCAATTTCCACCCAGCTGACTTCTACCTTCTTGCCCTTGCCTTTGTCTGTCGAGGATTCAAAGACTCCCAGTACCGCGTCAGCCCCATCATCCACCCACCGCGACTCAAAAACACTTTCGCTCGCGAGAGAAATCCTCTACGAACCTGAACGAGAACAAGTTCGGAACAACCTCTCTGCTTCTACGACTACAATACCATAAGTGACGAACTTGAAATACCGCAAACGAAGTCAACAACATGTCTTCGAGCACTCGTGGCCGTGCTGGCAAGTACAGCAAGCCGAAACGTGGAGGTAAGGCTTCCAACCGCCCAAACCCTCTGCTCAAAGAGAACCGGCACTTGGAAAGATATTTTGCTAACCTTTGACCCTTTTTGGACTAGGTGGAAAGCACTTCTCTCGAGATTTACAACCGCTCAATGCAGATGGCGAAGTTATTGGCATGTGGGGTGTATGTCCTCTATTCTCCTTCCTCCCTAGTCCACCCAAATGAGCCTTCAGATCTGTACTCTACTACACCCTTCGAATGACACCCCAAGCTATCTTGAGCCTTTTTTTTTCCTTTCTGCCTCCTCTCAATCCCCTCGCTAACCTTTTTACCACAGGAGGAAAAGCCCAAAAAAATAGACGAAGAGTCGAGCGAAGAGGACGACGAGGAAGAATCTTCCGAAGAGGAATCATCAGACGATGACGGCCAACCCAAGAAAGAAGAATTGACACGCGAACAACGCCGCCAAGCAGCAAAGGCGCGCAAACAAGCGGCCATCGCCCGCCAGCAACACAAAGCAGCCGAACCAGGCGACCTACCACCATCAAGTTCGGAAGATGAGGATGAGGATGATGATGACGATATGCCCGCGAATCCAAATCATACTGCCAAGGCGAGGAGCCAGGCTGCTGCTCCTGTCCCTACCCCTGCACCCGCTTCGACGGCCACCGCTGGTGCTGCTGCTGGGAAGGGCAAGGGCAAAGGCAAAGTCGACGTGTCGCAGTTATCCCGGCGGGAGAGAGAGGCGATCGAAGCGCAGCAGGCGAAGGAGCGCTACGAGAAGTTGCACGCCGAGGGCAAGACGGACCAAGCGCGCGCTGATCTGGAGAGATTGGCGCTTGTTAAAGAGAGGAGAGAGGCAGAGGCCGCGAGGAAGAAGGCTGAGGCTGAGGAGAAGGCTGAGATGGAGAAGGCTAAGGCGGAGCAGATGGATCGGGAGAAAAGGATGAGGGATGCGGCTATGGGAAGTGGGAAAAGGGGTGGACGGGGTGGGAAGAAAAAGTAGACAGATATTACCCAGGATGGGCTACGGGGAGCTTATTGCATCCGTTGAGCTTTGCATAGCGTTTCATGCGTTAGTGGGATTATCATGATGGATGCCTTTTTTACGACGGTAGATGATGAGTATCACACACACTTCCCTTGCATTTAGGAGAAGTAGATAGAGCGAACTATCTAGATGAACTTTCCTTCGTGCCTCTACTGCTACTCTGCTTAGATATCCTATCCGTGCTGGCGTCCAAAATTTTACGTTCATTCATAGATAACTCTTTTCCTTTGCACAGGAACCCAAATCTGCACCTTGCCGTTTTAGCTCCGAAGTCTCCCATACATGTTGGTCATATGAGGGATCGACCGGACAAAAGTCCAATGCCATAGATGGATAGCTACCTTAAACATCTCCAAGGTTCATCTCACAATGTCCCACTGAACAATGCTCTCACAGTAGCTCGGGGGAGGCATTTGGACTAAAGGAGTGAGTGATCATATAATTAAAACTTTGAGTGTATGTATTTAATTTAGTAAGCTTCACAGAGGAGCTTCCGAGAGACCTGAGTTCTCCCGATTCATCTGGCACCTCCACAGACCTTCAAAGTGCATCCGGTGGCGGTAGCATAAGAACATATTCCCTCTCACTAGTCCCAAACTTGAGCAGATCCTTATCCCTAAGTTCCATATACCTGCCCGCCTCGATCCTATCCCCGTTCAAGAACGTCCCATTGCTACTCTCCAAATCAATGATGTATGGTTTGACTTTTCCCTTCTTCTTCTCTATAACGCCAAACTCGCCTTCCTCCGGGCTCTTCTTGACAATGTACCTGAACTGGATCGCCGCATGCTGAGCACTAGAACTCGGATGTCCGAGCAATATATCAGCGACTTCCTGCGCTCGTCCCATCAACCAACACGACCTGCTTCCTAACTCCACCGTCCCCAGACTCTCCTCCCCTTTGAATATAAAGAGTCTCCACGGAGCGGAAGAAGGTGGTTTCCGTGCTTCGGGCGGCTCGTGGTATTTCAGCGAGATTTTGGTCCCCGCGACGAGATTGGCTTCCTTGGCGAGCAGGCCTGTGGGCTTGAAGTTGGGAAGTTGTTTGTCTGGAGGCGCGCCGCCGTACTTGCTTGGGGGTAGGTTGGAGTTGTCGGTGCCGCGGAAGGATATTTCCTGCGAGGGGAGAGGTTTGCGGCTCCGGCGGAAAGG